>APFE030760163.1:105110-128189 GCA_000404065.3 Pinus taeda | reverse complement strand
AGAAAATTGAAGACCTGAAGGCACAGCTAGGCCAGTTACCTGCTAAATGAATTTTCTTTTCAAGAAAGGTTTTGTTCCAAATTTTTGTCAAATTTGCTTAGTCTTATTGTTTTGAAGACATGTAAATCCCTGCTATACATATGAGAAATCAAAGGGAGTTTTTGGAAATCAAATGTTTGGGTGATAAAGATCTCGGATCAAAAGCAAACTGTTTCAAATAATTCAGCAGTTTCACAGCGCGCTACGAAACTGTTGTAGGTGATGATTTTAATGCAGACAGGCAGTTTTGTATTATGAACGGGAATTTTGAAAGAGAGACACCTAAAGGGTATGCAAGACATCAGATGGAGCTTCAATAGTCATTCAGATCAAGACAGGTGTACGTTTAAAAAGGTGGAATATTTTAACCCAAGTTTAAATTTCTTTTGTAAAGCCCCTTTATCACCGTTCAAAAGGTATTAAATGATTTGCATACAAGGAACTTTTACCTGCACACATGTCCATTGATGCAACCTACAACACATCAAGAACGTGGCAGTGTTCCATATTTTGGGTTATTAAAGGCTAGAAGACATGCTGCTGTACATTCGAGCAATTTGAGGAAAACCAGAACCGAGAAGCAAGGGACATCTCCTAATACTACTGAGCAGTTAGAAGATTCAGTGTTCAAGGTCAATATGGAGTATTAAACATCCAGCTCATCCAAATCGAAAGAGGACCAGGTGTCAAAGAACAAGGAGAAGCCACTATGCATGGAAAATGGAGTTAGAGTCATAGTTAATTTAGAACTCTTTAAAACTCTAGTCAGCACTTTATTGTATTTAATAGTTAGTTAAATAGCTGACAGGTGTCATTAGAGGTAGTTATCGAGTTATCAAATTCCCCTCATGCTGGAGGAGGAAGCTCGAATTAGTTAGAATAAGGATTCTATATATAGCTGAAACAACAATGTAATGAGGGTTGGAAATTTTATAACACAGTACTGTTTTGGCTTAAGTAAAGACAGAGTTCAGTAATATAAGTTGGTTGCTTTTCTTCTCAAGATTCATGAAGGATTTCCATGTTCAGAATGTCTGATTTTATTCTTTACTTAATGTCTTTTACAGTTGCATAGATGTGTAACCACTTAGAATTCACTGATTGTGCTCTGATTTCCTGTATGCATTTATGAACTGTGGTTTTATATGAGTTGTGTTCTGAACATCCAAATGCTAAATGCCCTGACTTCTATGTAAATGCAGTATCATTGTTTACTGAAATATGATTGACTCCATAGGCCCAATGGAAACTTATGTAATGTTTATCCAGCCTTCATATTTGTCAATGTTATTCCACAAGAGTTAGCCATCTAATTATTAGTCAAAATCAATAACCCTTTGAGAGAGCCCTCTCAGGCTAAGGACGCTAAGCCTTAGTCAAAAGATTGGTTTGAAACAGTTACTTGAAGTCTTCCTGGTTTGCAGCCTTCTAGGGCTTGATTTTGAGATAACACAACAACTAACTTTAGTGAAGGAATCTCGCATTCGATCGAAAATGTTACTTCCAGACCATAGACTAGATGGAATGGTGTGAAATGAGTTGCGTCTTTGGTTGAGGTTCGGTAGGCCCACAGAGCTGAAAAGAGCATGAGATGTCAATTTTACTTGTGCATCCTAATATTATGTTGAAGCATTGTGACCAAGACTTTGTTCATGACTTCAACTTGGCCGTTGGCCTGAGGGTAATATGGGGTCAAGCCATCATGGTGCAATCCCAATGCAGATGTCAGCTCAACCATCATGTAATCTTTGAAATGGGAGACATGGTCTGTGACAATGGCTTGAGGTACGTCAAAACTGGAAATAACATGGTTGAAAATGAATTGAGTTGTCGTCTTACCATTTGCAGAGTATGTAAGCATTGATTTGGCCCATTTGGTGAAATAATCCACAACGACGATAATATAGCCATGCCCCCCAGGCGAACGAGGGTTACATGTCATATAATCGATGCCAAATTTGGAAAAAGGACCAACGGTAATGACAGGGTGTAGGTGAGCGGGTGGGGCATGAATCTTACATTGGTAAATTTGGCATTCGTGGCACTTGCAAACAGAAAGAATGCAGTCCTTGAAGATAGATGGCCAGAAATAACTAACACGAAGGATTTTTTGAGCGGTAGCATAACTAGACATATGACCACCACATGCTCTAGAGTGGAAATCATTGAGAACTCTTTCGGTTTCCCCGATTGTAAGACATTGGTGAAGAACTGAATCAACACTGACACAGTATAACGTATCACCAATAATACGGTAGGGTTGGGAGTGATGTCAAATCCTGCAGCGATAATCCTTAGTCAATGAAAACTGGAATGTGGATGTCTGGAGATACACAATGATATCATCGTACCATGGATTAAGGGTGCTAATCAGAAAGAGGGTCTCATCTGGGAGTTGTTCATCTGCACCAGTAGGAAGAGACTTAGAGAGAAGGGTACAAATCAATTTGGAAAAAATGAGTGACTTCTTAGATTTGGCAGTGGTAAATACCAAATCAAATTCTTGCAGGATAATGATCCATTTAGAATATTTGCCCCCAAGAAACTGACGAGTCAGGATATAGGTTATGGGGTTAAATTCAGAAATCATTGTAGTCGTGTGCAGAAGAATATAGTGCCAAAAGCATTTAACATCTTGAATGGAATCCAAAGGCAACTTCTTGACATATGCATAACATGTTTCAGTGTTGAGGATATTCTGACTAAGGTAGTAGATTACATGTCCGTTGCCTTCATCATCATCTTGGACCAAGACCATAGCAATGGATCTGTGGGCCGCGGCTAGGTAAAGGAAGTAATCTCGATAATAATCTAGTGGGTGCAACAAAGGATCACTTACAAGGATGGACTTGAGATCATCGAAATATTTTTGGTCCACCTCATCCCATACAAAGGGTGTTCCTTGTTTTAGCAACGAAGTAAATCCTATGGCTAACCCAAGACAGTAGGGTATAAAATGACAGAGAAAGTTGGCCTTTCCTTGCAGGCTCTAGAGTTGGTGCACTGAAGATGGAGGGGGTAAATTTACAATGGCCTCTACTTTTAATAGATCAAGGTGAATACCGTCCTTAGAAATGATGAAGCCGAGAAGTCATCCAGACTCTACGAAGAAAGAACATTTTTGTGGGTTCCACCGAATGTTATAGTGTCTGCAGTGTAAAAAATCTGCCGAATATGGTCTGGATGATCTTGGTGCCAACGAGAATAAGTGGGAAGGTCATCCAAGTAGGGCTAGACAATGTTGTGAATGTCATGAAACACTTAGGACATTGCCCTCTGAAATGTAGCCCCAACATTTTTAGGTTGAAAGGGAGATTCTTGTACGCAAACGTACCCCACGGACAGATAAAAGCTATCTTTTCTTGATCGGCCGGTGCAATGTTGATCTGGTTGTAACCAGAAAAACCATCCATGAAGGAAAATATCTTCCTCCCTGCACATTCGTCAATGATTTGATCAATGAAGGGAGTAGGATAGTTATATTTAGGATAGGCAGGATTGAGATCTTGATAATCAACGCAAACACGGATCGTGCCCTATTTTTTAGTTGCCGGGACAATATTGGACACCCAGTTCATAAGGGGAATGGGGTAGAAGAACCAACTTTAAGAATTTTTTCAACTTCCCCCTTAATTGTGGCGGCCTTCCTAGGGTGCACTAGGAAAAGCCTTTGATAGACAGACTTCACATGTGGATAATTTGGGATTTCATGCACTACAATCCTAGGATCAATGCTGGGAATTTCTTCATAGGACCATGCAAACACATCACAAAATTCCTAAAATAGATGAGTATATGTCTTGATCTCATCCAGAGAACAAGATACCCCAATATGAACGTGTTCAATGATACCAGGTTTGATAGAAATGTCAATCGGCATCGTTTGGGTAATATTACCCAAATTTCCTTCTGACCATACTTCATGAGTGACAATTGATAGTAGAAACGTAGAAGAGGACTCTTCAAAAATGGTAGACATGACTGTTGGACGAGGCAGGAATGAGGAGGGATGATGAGTATTGATCTAAGGTGGTTCCTTGAGAGACATGACTTCCATGATACCTTCATTAGCAAGGAAGGTCTCAACTAAGGGATTAGGAAATTCCAAAGTGCCAAGCCATGAGGATTGAGAATACATATCGAAAGAGGTATTCGACATAAAATAATCGGAGGATGAAAAACTCAAAGCCGAAACAATTTCCACGTAATTGACTTCGGCGAGACTAAGTAGCATAACCTCGCCCCAGGTATCAACATGATCTGGTGAAGGTATGACCCAAGGATCAAATTTTACTAAGATCATGTGTACAGAGGCAACATGAGGAGGTGGGAGTGGAAAAATTCCCATTAATGTAGAATCTTTGAAAATACCTACCCCCACACTCTCATAGGGAGCACCAATGTGCTTGACGTACGAATCATTTCCATCTGAGGAGGAAGAGGAAAAGAAAGACAGTTGGTCGATAATGACAATCTTCCCTTGATGGGGAAAACGAATCACGCGAAATAAAGAAGAGGCCACGACATGCATGGCATGGGTCTAGCTTCGGCCGAGTAGAAGATTATAATTGAGATTGGCGTCAACAATTTCTACCTCGACTTGCACTATCTTTCCTTCTAGAGTGATGGCAAGGTTAGGTAAGACACTGAAAGGCCACAAATGATGCCCATCGAAAGTTTCTAGAGTGTTCAGATATTGGTTCAAAGGAGGAGAATCAATAGCCTTCTAGCATGAAGTTGACATGATGCAGGTGGAGACACCTTCATTAATGACATTCCAGTGGATGATCTTCTCATGGATGATTACCTGAATAATAAAGGCAATCTAATGAGGAACATGTGGAACATGGTGATCTAGATAAAAACATATCAAATTGGAATCGGTGGGATCGATGCCCTTGATAGCTAACAGCAAATATTTCCGCTATGATGGGCAAGTTTGGAGCACCTCGAGGGTCAACATAGCTAATGGTACCTGAGCCAAATCCTCAACAATATTATAGTGCTAAGTGGCTCCAACATTGGGATTATATGAGGATTTCTATAGCACACCTCGAGAGGGTGGTTGTATAGTGGAGTCAGGGTTAGGGTGCTCAATATGAAGAGGGCCAGAACTTAGGGTAGAAGAAGAAGGCATGGATTCTTTCTCCTTCCCATCTATTTAAGTAGGAGTTTGATAATCTTTTGATCTAGTAGCCACATTAATAGTCGTACTCATCATGAAGACTTGAGATCTAGAGAAAGCAGATTGGGGTTGGTCTACCATTTGGGTTTGCTGAGATGGAAATGGCTCTTTGAGGAAAACAGGGGTCCCTTTGAGCAAGTGACTAACTTTGGATCATTGTGAAAAATCCTTAGCGTATTGATCTTCCTCACAAATGAGGCAAGGATACTTAGGTTTCCATTTCAAAGATTCGCTTGCAGAAAATTTTGGAGGACCCTATTTTGGGGCATCGACTTTACCCTTGCCTTTACCTTTCTTCTTCCCTTTTGAGGAGTTTTCCACTGTGGTAGACTAGACAACATGGACCTTTGAGGTTTTACCAGGTCGAGGTGGATTCTGGGACGAACTATTAGGAACAGTATTTGAGACTGACTTTTGTTTGGAAGAAGTTTTAGTAGGGGTTTTCGATACCGAACCAATAACACCATCAACGGGAGGTACAACCTATGACTTTGATGTGGCAGGATCGGATTATGGCCTTGGAGAATTGGGTAATAACTCATACAAAGTGCCAGACTAAGAATAAACTAGATCTAAGTACTAGGCACAAGAAATGGCTTTCTCTTCAGTAATGCATCCACCCATAGCTATATTGCGAGCAATTGGGGCTACGAATGATTTGGTGAACCATTTAGTGAGCAGTTGATTAGCAATCTCAAATTTTATCAGGCAACATCTACATCTCCATTCATGTATTTAATCAGAGATGTGTGTCGCAGTATCTTGCTTAAGTGATATGATCAAATAGGTGTTAGTTTCATAGTGAACCGACAACTAAAAATGCATGAGGAAATCCATGGCTAAGGAGTTAAATTCATGGTAAGTACTTCGAGGTAGCTCGATGTACCACTGAGTTGTAGCACCCGTGAGGGTTCATTGGAAAGGACAAAGACGAATGGAATCATCAACGTATGCGTTCGATGAGCACCAGAGGTGATATGTCATCACATGGGCTTGAGGATATTCTTTAGCTTTCCCATTGAACTTTGGACAATTGCTTAGTATCTTGGATGGCACCAGAGGCTAGTATGGCGAATGAAGGATTGGATCATTCCTAAGGTGAGATACATCTGGCAACTTGAGTGTAGCCAAGAATGGCAATTTAGTGTTAAAATTCATGGGAGCTCAGTAAGCGGGTCCGAATGGAGGATCCCATCCCTGCTAGTAAGGATTTTGACCCCACAGTGGGGGATTTTGGCCATATGGCATCTAAGGTTGCTCCCATTGTGGATTACCTTGACCATAGAGGGGACTTTGAACTTGAATACCTTGGAACTATCCAGCCATAGGTTGCTAATAAGCAACATACGTGTTAAAAGGCCGTTGAGCCTGTTGACCTTAGACATATGGATATTTCACCTGCTATCCTTGAACATATGGGTGGTGAGTCTGTTGCCTCTTAACAAGAGGATTTTGGACCTGTTGTCCTTGGGCATAAGGTTGATACACTTGTTGCCCTTGGACATAGGGATTATGTACCTACTACCCTTGACCAAAAGGATTTTGAACCTGGTGACCTAAGGCATTAGGGTTTTGTACCTCATTCCCTTGGCTGGTAGGATTCTAGACCTATTGACCTAGAACATTAGGATTTTGAGCCTGCAACTGTAGGACTTGACCTTGATCCTACCCTTGCAAGGGTTGACCCTATTGATATGTATACAAGGATTTTTGTTGCCCCGATTGGTTTTGTTGTTGCAAGGGTAGACCTTGCGGTTTCAAAATTTGTCCCTGAGGCTACAGAGGTTGGCCCTGTGAGGACATGGATTGGGAGGTGTGTAGAGCATATTGTATCTGCTATTGCATGGTTTGCTGCAACTATTGCAAGGGCTGACCTTGTGGTTGTTGCAGTTGACCTTGCTGCGAGATCATTTTCCCTTGCAGTTGCATGGAGAGCCCTTACTACAACAAAGGTTTCCCTTATGGTGACAAATGTTTCCCTTGTTATTGTAGAGGTTGTCCTTGCTATTACAAGGGTACTTGAACAGTGCCCAGGAAATTTCTGAACTGAATTTGGCCATAGCAAGGTTGAATGTACTACCCAGATTGGAGGGTGTAAGGTTGATTAACCATTCCTTGAGATCCATATGGAATGTAAGGAGTTTGGTATTGGACTTGAACCCTATAGGGCTATTGATACTGAACATTGTTTGATCTAGAGGGACCAATGGGATTCTAAACCTATTGATACTGGACATTGCTTGACATAGTAGGGTTAGCAGGGTTGTGAATAATACCGAAAGATGGCTAGTTCATACCAAGCATGTGAGCTTGTGAGCCACTCACATTGGTGGCACTTGACACCATAAAAACATTTAGGTTTTTCCCCCCGGGCGGTGGCACAACCTAGCCACTGACTACAGGGATGGAGGAATTGATAGAGACATTCTTTGAAACTGCTAGTTGTGCCTGACGGGTAACTAGGATTGACGATACAAGAGTATTTGGAATGTTGGGTTGCACTGGGACTAAGGTAACATCTTGTTGGGATGTTGTGTTTGAAACAAATGGACCTGATGTGGGCATGGTGCCTGACACCCAAATGGGGTTATGGTAAAGTGATGAGGCACTAGGTGTACCTGAAACCAACTATGCCAAAGACACATAGTTGGGTGGAAAACTAGCGGGAATACCCCCTAAATAGGGAAACCCTCAGGAGAAAAAGGCAACTCTTCCTCCTCAACAATGTGTGGAGTCGAAACTTTGGACTCTTCTGGGGAGGTGAGTGGAGAATCGCCTTCAGGTTCCATGTCTGGAAATAAACGATGATGAACCATTGAACAAGTACGAGTGGATAGTTCCAATGGAACACCTGGCTGGTTGTACGGATTGTAAGGATGCTACGGTGATATCATAGTAGGGTCAAACAGAGCATTCAAACAATAAATAACCAGTCCAAGCTGACCATCAGTGGTCGGCGAGTCCTCAGGAGTTTGAATAGGACTGTTTGGAGATTCTGGGCCAAGATCAATAGATGATACAATATCGAATGTAGGCAAAGGATGAGATGACAAAGGTTGAATACTCAAAACAATTCTGAGATCAACACCTTGGTCCTCGAGTGACTTTGGTAACTCAGGAAACAACTTCTCAAACAATCTTTCGAATGGAAGAGAGGAAGAGGAAATGGGTGAACCAAATGGTTCAACCATGATGACGTTGCCTTAGTCGATTGAAAAATTAACTTCAAGGCTTTAAAATGTTCTTTAAGGGAAACTCATGATTTGGTATCAAAAACAACTAACAGGGTGTTTTCGGATAATGGGTAATCAATTATTAAGATGCATAAAATACTAGTGCTCTTTCATTTTTCAAGAGTCGAAAGAAACAAAGATGACTCTATCGCTTTCAATTGGAAATGAGCTTGAAAGGACAAGTGCTCAAATGATATTTTAAGTTTAATGAGTCAAAAAGATCAAATGATTGCTCTAGATGATCTAGGTAAATAGGATTACCAGGCAACTGTGAACTATAGAATATCTCCCGGCGAACTGAGAAGTATGAGCAGGTAATCTCCCCAAATGCTGTGTTTGGGGTATCACGTTTTCAAGGTGGCCAACTCAGCTTCCTAAGGATAAAGGATTGTAGCCTAGAGGGGTCTCCCGTTATGTACTAAATGGTAAGGGGAGCACAAATCTGTACTAGCCCTGTCTAATTCTGAAGCTAATGATAGCTGCTAGGTTTAAAGATGTTGGAACACATTTCTAGCCTACACCTTCTAAATATGATTGTTAAATATCAAATGCACCTTAGTTTAATTGAATTCATTTAAAAGTTTATCTTGAGTTATGTTTCAATTTTCAGGTCTTACCGATGTGACTTGAAAAAACCTTAAATGTAACTAAATGAGACAAGACCCTTTCAATTCGATGAAATGTCTACACTAGAGAGGGTGGAAAATACTCAATCAAATGCAAACAAACAAGAAATTGAAAACGAAATGATCTTTCACTACCTTACTTTTCGAAAAATAAACTAATGAAAAATGCATTCAAATTCCTAATTTCCTGACAAACACATATCTAACAGTCCTTTCGAAAGCAAAAAGAGTTCTTTTCCTTTTCCAAATGCCAATGAAATTCTAGTCTTTCAATGATGCAAGCTATCGTAGTGCAATGACACAACAAACTAGAATTTCACACTTTTTCATGAAACAACGAAATAAACTTTTCGCATACAATTCTTCGATGAAAATTTTTTCGAGACAATAAGCTCTTTAAGTAGATGAAAACATGAAAAGAGAAGCTCATTCAGATCACTAAAACATTGACTTTACCAACCACAAGACAAGAAATGTAATCCATGCCGGAAAATAAAGGTTTAGACAAGCAAGCAAAAACTTTTCAAACTTTTGTAATAGAGGTCAAAGTCGTAAAAGGACCGAAAATGAAAATGCAAGGAGTAAGCACACTTACAACCCAACTTACTAAGTTCACAAACAGCTGAATGGATGACAAGCTAGATGTTGTAGTGTCATTAACAAACCAATGACTCAAGCAATCAAGCAGAAGGATGATAAGCCAACAAGAAAACCAAACCAAATGAAAAGCATCTTTCTAGTTAGGGATAAAATGGTCTAAAAGGCTTACGGGGTCAAAATCATAAGAGTAGAACACAATGGCCAAGATTAGGGTTAAACCCTAATCTTCACTTATATGTATCAACGTGACTGCATAACTGACAACAAGCTCCAAAGGCTGGTTTGCGCGACTGTTCCTCAACATATCACACTGATTGGTGCAACTGCCAATAGATTAGCACCCTGATCGAGGAAGTTAAGAAAAAAATAAAAAAAATTAAAAGTAGGGACCATATCTGCTACTATGAATTTTAAACTCAAGCTGACGAGCAAGAGAAAAGAAACAGAACAAAAGGGAAAAAGTGGAACTAGAAAATTTCTCACAAAATCATGAAATCCAAGACAAACAAAAGGATTGGTTCCCCAAAAGAGTCCCCAGTGGAGTTGCCAATTTGTGGTGAAGTAAAATTATAAGTGTAGACAAAACCAAATTCTTCTAGCCTGATAATGGGTCTAGCCACAACAGATACATTCTATGGAAGATTTCCTTAGGTTAGAACCAATTAAGAGGTCCTACCTCTTATTATGCTTATCCCGTTTGATGATGTCCTTGCTTGATTTCTCCATCCATCTCTCGCTTTCTTATTCAAGCACTTGAAACAAGTAAAAAACAACAAACAAAAACTGTAATAATAGACAAATTGTAATTCAACATACTTAACAAGTCAAGAAGCATGAAGCCATGAATGTAGAAAATCTGCTGGTAGGTTAACCCAATAATGTAATATAAATCGAAGCAGAATGCTATAAACTACTTCTACTATCAATTTGCAGAAGCTTAAAGATCGAGCTGACTAATATAACTAGAAGAAGAAGAATCAACGTAAAATACACATGAAAATACTTTGGGGAAAGCTTTAGGTGAAACCCCACTATCTGTATTATCATACAAGGTGGAAATACATAGGAATTATACAAAGCCTTAGCTCTCACAACTAGCCAGCTCTTAGTACAATCCTCAAATATGCTCATAGGAAAGCTTGGCTGCTCTCTAGCCTTCCTCTCTACCCTCCAAGCTCATATTTCCTTGCGTTGTTCCTCTAGGATGATTCTCCTTCAACCAGTTGGAAAACTCATCTACCTAGTGGATTATCACCTGATCTCACACACTGTCAGAACTGCGCAATCCCCAAGGAATGATGCCTTGACTGCATGCATGAGTTTTCTTTATAAGAAAACAAATGCAAATGATAGTACAGTGTCCTTGTCTTTAATCTGAATTGGGTATTTCTCAGAATAGACATGCATGAGTTTCTGATGAGGGAATCTTCAGTTAACTAGAGTACACTAGTTGAGTGCATGCATGCATCAACTGACTGTTAACTCTCTATTAGTTCCTCGAATAGTTTGGAACTAATTTAATTGGAATTAACTCAGTAAACTGAGTTAGATATTTACAACTCAAATATAACTCAATATTATCTCCTTAATTTAAGGCTTATATCCTTAATGTAAGGGATAACTCTTGCATGAATTTAGAAAACTTCTAACTTGAATCTCCAACTAATTAATTCAAAATTAATTAATTAATTATTTCCAAGTAAATGTTAAGACTAAATTCGATTTTAGTTGACAATTTAATTCAAGGACAAATCAAATTGGAATATTCTTATTGCCATATTTCAACACTCCCTCTCAATAACAAAGGGATTATCTGCCACCCCGATCATGTCTCTATGAAACTTGAATTTACACTTTGACAATGTCTTTGTCAAAATGTCAGCATCTTGCTCGTCTGTTGAAATATATACAGCAACAACATGATCCTCCCATCATCAACATCTTGCTTTACCTTGTAAATCCAACAAGAACTCACAACTGACTTGTTATTCGGTGTCAGAACCATGTTCCAAACACTGTTCCAAACTATGGAGTCATACGCCTCAACCATACGATCAACCTGAATCGGTTGTTGCACTTATTCCTCAAAGGAAGATGGCTCGATCTCAAAACATTCCCCATCAAGGGCGATGTATCCAGTGTACCTCTTAGGTGACCTCCTCTGTATACACTAAGAAAATGGTTCTCGCAAATTCTCTCTCACATCCTTCAACAATCTGTCAACTTCTCTTGTGCACTTTTGTCCATCTATGGAAGACTCCGATTTAGTTGATGTCGACTCCGATTTAGTTGATGTCTCCACTCCTGGAACCTTTGCATGCGGCTACTCCACATCAGTCTAAGGCTCCTCCTCCTTAGGAACCAAAAGTTCCTCCACAACCTATAGTTGGAGCTCCCTCTCAAGGGAAACTCACATGGCCTTCTGCTCATCAAAATTGAGATCTCTGCTAACCACTATCCTTCGACTGGTAGGCAAGTACACCCGATAGTTTTTAGGTGTATCAATGTACCCCACAAGTATCCCCAACTTTGCTGTCAGCTCAAGCTTCTTTCGTGCATCCTTTTTCACATGACAATATGCCGATGAGCCAAAAATCCTGAAGTGACCCACATTTGGCCTCTTATGGGAGAAAGCTTCCTCTGGTGTCTTCATCCAAAGTATGTGATGCAGGCTTCTATTCTGCAAATAAACCACTATGTTGCATGCCTTAACCAACAAGTGAAGTGGTAGGCCTTGGTCGTGCAGCATTTCACGTGCTGCCCCTACAATAGTTCTGTTCTTGCTCTCGGCCACCCCATTCTGCTATGGGTTATGATGTGCCACCAACTCTCGCTTAATTCCTTCCGCTGCACAGAAGTCCTTAAACTCTCGAGAGACATATTCTCCACCATTGTCACTTCTCAAGGCCTTGATCTTCTTCCTTGACTCTTTCTCGACCAAAGCTTTGAACTCACAAAACTTTGTGAAGGTTTGATCCTTCTTCTGCATGAAATAAATCCAACATTTATGAGAATAATCATCAATTAAAATCACATAATACCTTTGCTTCTCTTTTTATTCCATCGAGAATGGTCCACACACATTAGTATGAACTCGCTCTAATATAGCCTTCGCTCGACTATCTTGATCATGAAAGGAAGACTTGGTGTACTTTCCCAAGGTACAAACTTTGCATGTGTCAACTTGCTCAAGTTTACCTTTGGGAAGTCTTGTCGATATCTAATGCATTATATTCAAAGCCCCATGATGAAAATGGCCTAATCGCCTATTCCACAAATCACCAATGTCTTGGCTTTGCACCAATTCTGCTTTCAAACTCAATGCTACACAATCATCTACCTCTAGTTTATAGAGATTCTTCACCTGAATCCATATCCTCTTGGTCTGACCCGTGGCTATGTGTCTTAGGAACACCTTTCCTTTACTGAAGACAAAATCATAGCCTTTTTCCTCCAACATCGTGACCGATACCAAGTTCTTCTTCAGTCCAGGCACATACTTCACATCTGTCAAGGTGATAGGAGCTCCATGATCCCTCTGAAAAGAAACTGTGCCCACTCCTGAAACACTATACCTTCCCTCATCACCCATCTCTATGCACATATTAAGGTCTTTCTCCTCTAAGGGACTAAATAAACTTTTATCACCAGTCATGTGGAATGGGGCTCCACTGTCAAGATACCAGACACAACCCATCATCGATGACACCATGCATGCTATGAGGGTAAAGTCCATTTTGAACAGAGAGGCTAATGCCTCACCTTCCGATCCTTCCGAGGATCCCTTCTTAGACTTCTTTGATGGACATTTAGTCACATAATGTCCCATCTTGTGACAATTAAAGCATCTCACTTTAGACATGTCACCCTTCTTCCCTCCATGAGAAGAATTCGATTTGGAATGAGAATCCTTCCCCTTTCCTTTCCTTTCCTTACTTGATAAGGCCAAATTTTCTTCATCGCCATCCTTGGATGAAGAATCATCTCGTGTGCTCCTCCTGATCTCCTCCTGCATAAGATCCAACCATAATCGTTCCCAATCCAGCAGTTTCTCCCTTCCATTCATAGAGTCCTGGTAGTTATTCCAACTCTTTGGAAGGCCAAGGAGAGTGAGGCTCAGCATATCATCATCGACAATAGTTATTCCCACACTTCCAAGATCATCTCTATAGGTGGTGAGCTTGTTCAGATATGTGGAAATAGTGTCACCCTTCTCCACTTTGATTCTTCGAAGCTTCTCCTTGAGCGCCAATTCCCTCTGGTCACTATTGTTTTGGTAGAGGTACTTCAATGTCTTTTGTTATCACTCAGAATTTTATGTAGAAGTTATCAGAAGAAGGAATAAATCGAGGTAACCACAAACCAATATTTTAAGTGTATGCTCTAGCCAACCTATGACTCATAGAGGGCTCCCTCTATATGATTTAGCTATGTTTGCTAGGATTTTAGGCTAGTTCTTAATGTTCATTGGGGTTTTGGTTTTGAATTGAAGGTTGGGTGGTGAAATTCTTGGAACAGATGGATAGAGCAAGGTATTTAAACCATTGGGCTATGGAGTCAAAAAATGGATAGCAAAAATGGACCAATTCATTAAATGTTCACAAGGTAGGCTAGCAAAGTAAAGTGCAAATTTCTAGGTCAAATAGGTGAAATGATCCTAACCGGGGTGAGAGAGCACTTAAGAATTCTCAGACTGGGGTTAAAATGAAGAATAGAGGATAATCATGAAAAAGGGCAATTAGGAATCCTTTCCTATAGACCACCAGGAACTACCTAAACTAAGGAGCAATCAAGAATTCCTTAGATTAGTGAATAAAACATTCAATATGCATAACAGTCAAAACATAGTGCAACTAAGCAATTTCTAAGATATCATTCCATGTTATAGCATTCAGATTTTTAGAGATGCAAGTAAGACTATGGAAACACTTAAAGAAAAATAACATTGAACGTGAGAGAATACTTATTTGAACTTTGCTTTACATAAGAATCTAGTGAAATATTTGATTTTTATTCCTTGATCCATCTAGTTGATCCAGTCATTGATACAATAGAATTTTAGACTTAAGAACAAGAAGTCTATAGAAATGTTTTGGAATTCACACCCTACACAATTTTAATTGTGAAGTATTTATACAAAAAAATTATTACAAAATATCTCAAAACAACATGAGGTTTAATCTAGGAAATACAAATATCTTCTTGCAAGAAGATAAAGACAACTAATGAACTTTTTTCATGCTATCTATTTTATTATGGTTGTGCTGGCCTTTATTTTTGAAGTGTATCCCTTTATCTTGGCTTGTTGTTGTATTGTTTCTCGCTGGAGTCTTCTTTAAATTTTACCTTTCATCTGATACTCTTTAACCCTAATACTCTTTGACCCCGATGTGTTGTTTTCACCTGTTTACCTGGCTGCTTTGTTTGTGCAGTAACTTTTTGTTGTAAATTTATCATAGTAATTCGGTCATTGTCTCCCACCATTTTGCATCAGGTAATTTTACATTCATCATTCTCTTGTAGATTTCATCAGCTTCAGTATACTTGGAAAAATTGGGCTTGGTGAGGAACTAATGTATTATCTCTTGCTCAAGGAAAAACGAGTTCTCAAATGTGTTGTACAAAACTTTTCCTATTGGCAATGATTTTATGGATGAAGAGTTGGCCTATTCCTTAGCCAACTTTCTGAGTCTATCACCATAATCCAACTGTGACAAGAGCTTGTCATTGATAGGACTGGGCAGACCTTTCTCCCTTAAAATCTGGAATTTAGCCATGAACCTATCAATGGATACCTACGTATTGTGGCAATTTTCTTCTAAATTAAGCATAAGGTTCCTTTTGAAAAGGACCTTCCTTATTTTTAAAATGGTCACAGTCCTATCTTTTATATTTAGCTCATGGAGCTCATATCTATTCTTGTTGTTGAGGAAGTGGATGAGTCTATTGGCATCCTCTGGCTTATCTCCCAACTCCTCCTTCACCTTTTGGATAGCTTATGTAGCTATCTTTACTAACTCTGTTTGTTCAAAAATAACCTGGATTGATGACCAAATATCATTGACAGAGTCAATGATATTGGCCCACAGCATTTCATTGGTTTTCCCAAGTGATTTCTCCAGTGTTAAGTATTTCTATAAGACTTTGATCCTTTCACTCATTCTTTGGGCTTTTTGTGCTTCTTCTTTCTGCTTCATTTGGGCAAGTTTGTAGTATGTTTCCAAACTTGCAACCTTTTCTCTTAACTTGTTCATTTTAGTAGCGTGGATAGACATCTCTTCCATGGCTTTAACTAGTTCTGCAGCTTTCTCTCCTGATGCACCTGTTGCTGATGTAGATTCTATTGTTGCTGGCAAGGTTGTTGCAAGTGGAGCTGTAGGTGCCAAAGATGTTGCTAGTGTGGATGGCACTGTTGTAGAGACTGTAGGAATAACATTTGTTGAAGAAGTGGCCACATATACTTGTTTTAATTGGATTAAAGCATCCAATTCCTTTTTAGTCTCTTTTAGTTGCTCGTTCAATTTTAAGACTAAGTCCATGAGTTCTTCATGCCCTTGTTGGGCTTCTAGGAATTCCAATGTTTGTGGATGCTGCAGCTGAGGTATTTTTAGTTGTTTCTTCAATGTATCTATATCATCATTCTTCTTTTTAATAAGTTGTTCTATGTCTTTTATATCCTTGGGATCGTGTCCCAATTCAACCACTAATTCCTCTAAGGACTTGATCCTGGTATCCTTGGCTTATGAGGAGGCCTTCTCTTGCTGAAATTGCACTGAAATGTTGTTTAGAGAGTTTTGTAGTTGGTGAGAAGTTATGGCTTTACCTGTCAGGGTGGATAATATCATCTCTCCAGCTTGTTTTTGGAGTTCAATATGGTCTATGGGATGAATATCCCTTGCAAACACTTCAAAATATACCCTTTTGAAATATGATGTTGTATTTAGCTGATGGGCTATAGGCTTAACAAAGGTCATCTCCAACTTTCCCTCTTTAATGTCAAAGGATGACATTAACCTTGTTTGATTGTTGGGAGTTAGCTTGAGGTACTGAGCATATGTTTGGGCCTTAAGCATCTCATTTCTAGCTTTGATTTCTTTGTATCTTTCCTTGATATCTTGGTCTTTGTCAGCAGGCATTCTAAAGGAAGACACTTCAACACTAAGTTGCCTTTCCAACATCTAAGTTTTTGATGTGGAAGGCTCTTGCCTATCTTTAGATGGAGTGGTAGGACTGATTCTATTTACATCTGTGTTGGTGACCTCAGTTGAGCCCTCTATATCCTCCTGTTCACAAACAGGATTCATTTTCTACCTTTTTTCTTGGCTTGTTTCTGGCTGAGCATATGAGGTTTCCCTTGCTGATGTAGTGGCCTCCTCCCTACTTCTCTTTAGGTTTTTATCCTCATTTTGAGGAGTCTGCATAGCTAGAGGGGTTCTCATGGTTCTTTCTGGTTGGTTTGATTGCACTGATACCTGTAGGAAATAACCCTCATCAAGTTTTCTTTATAGATCAATGAGAGCATTCTCTATGTCTATGCTGATGATGTCTTGGTCCACTAGGGTACCTTCCACCCATTTGTTTGGTTGGCATAGGCTTCTATTTCAGGTATGGGATGGTGAATGAAAGGCCCTAGCTTGACCTTTTGTCTCTTCTTTGTGATGAATTCCAAAGTGTAATATCTCCAAACAAAACTCCTTTGGAACTTCATCCTCTACAGAATTAGGTTTGCTTCTTTGCTTGCCTCCCTAGAGTTGCATATGAAGGGGCCTAGTTGGTATTTTAATTTTAAATTGGCCTTGTTCTTGGCATTGACGAAGTTTACTTCATCTGCATTCATGATTTGTCTATAGTATTCTAATGCAAACAACCTCATTAGGAGGTATCTTGGTAGCTTGTATGGTGCCAGCATGCAACCATATATTCTGATTTTTGTATGGTTGTGATAAAGGTACCAATCACCCACTTTGGTTTGCTTGGCAAGTTGGAGGACTCTCTTCTGGGCTTATCCTAGGTGGAGTATTCCCAGTAAGCATGGTCATCATGGGATTTACAAAAAAATCTATAAAGTCTGAGTAAGTATATTGTGATCTAGACTCATGAAAAAGTGGGGTCCAAAATATTACAGATTTGGGCTGGCCCTTGGTGTCAAGCTTATGAAGGGTGAATGGGAACTTATCAGGTTGATAATACAAGAACATATGATATAAGACTGGGGAATACTTGGCAACTCTTTCATTTCTCATTCTAAGAAATTGTTCATGCATCCTTTTAGTTATAAATTAGGCATAGTCATAAATGACAGCAGGAGGCTGTCCCAGAGTGTAGATGGACATGAAGGTGAGGATTGAATCATCAATGTATTCACTAGTGGTGTACCCCAAAAAATAGGATATCATGGCCACAATGTTCTGGCCCCATGGGGAAAAAATAGCAGCTACATATGAAGGGAAATCCTTAGGGATGTGTTTTTATTCTCTGATGAAGATTTGGAACAATTGGGCCAATCTTGTAGAACTAAGCTTGGGATACTGGTCCAACAGGTCTCCAATTGAAAGGGGAGTTAGGTTTGGCCTTGGTTGGAGATGTAGCATTTCATTTATAGACTCAACTGTGATGGTAAAGAGGACCTTTTGGTCATGATACATTATGGTTCTGTGGCTGGGGAAATAGCATGCATAACACATATGGACAATTTTTGGAAATATGTGAACTTAGGGGAACTGATACTTGGGAAAATTTGACTCCCACAAGCCAATTTGATCAGCATGGTTAAGGTATTTGTCCCTACTTTGGAAATGTACTTTGAACAGGGGCTCTATGGCAATGGTATCTTTTATTTGGAAATATTTATCAGCTAAAGGAAGGTGGTCTAGGTCAAAATAGGGGTGGTAATGGGTCTCACATCCATGGCGATGGGGGTGGTCATACTCATTTCTTCTGGATTTGAGTGTGGGAGGTAATTCAAAGTTTTTATGGCAATGATGGTTGTGCAGATGGTTATGGCTTAGAGTGTAAAAATCAAAGTAAATTTGATAATTTTCACTTAATTAACAGTGTTATGAGGGCGAATTTACTGGAATTTGACAACCGAATTGGTTTTCCATGGTTAAAAACCTGGAATTGGGCGGAATTGAATGTTACTGGTAGTTGATGGAGGCTGAAGAGGTTCGTACAGTTCTGGTATGAACTAATGAATGAGCTAGGTTCTTTGCAGCATCTATGGAGCAATGGCAGAGGTCTGTGATTGAATTAGCTGGTTGTAGGGGTCACAACGGCTTTTTGAGTTCTCAAATGGAAAATGCGTGAAAAGAGTGAAAAGAGGGGTAATTGGGCTTATATAGGAAAAACATTAATTTTGGTGGGTTCATTGATTGATGAAAAATGGAAGTTTTTTTCGTTATAAGGGCAAGTCATTTAGGAGGGCCATCACACCGCTTTTGTGGTGCAAGCAGTATTTGGGAGGGGCTGCCTGATTCCACTTATCATTTGACACATAGCATCGGGGCTCAGGGGGAAAACCGCCTTATTGGGTGGGTAAAGGATAGACATCGGGCACGGCCAATATGATCACGAGCCATTGTATGAGGGGGAGGGACAATCAACGGTGATCGGGAGGCGAAGTTGTGTGGCGATTTAGACATAAAGTTTTTTTTGGGGCCCTTGGGTCTAATCATTGGAGGTATATGATTATATTAACACTTAATCTTATCAGGGGTGCCTTAATACAAGATTAAGAACTAAGGTTGGGATTTTTAATATATATTTTCTAGGATATGGAGTAGTAATTTAGTTTATAAATAAACTAAGGGGTGGGGTTAATTTATATAAAGGAGTTAAATATATACGGGACACTAGGTTTTTTAGAAATTTATATAATAAAGTTAAAAAAGTTAATATGTAGTGAAGTGAGTGGAAGGGGTATTGTACTTAGGTATATGAAATGTTATGCACGTTACATACCCTTAGTACTTTAGGATAAATGTATTTGGTGGGTTTTTGCATAAAACATGTTTATAAATGGGTTTTCCTAGGCAAAAGAAATTAACCTTAGGAAAAGGGGTTTTGTGAGGGGGATGAATGAATTATAAGGGAATTTAACAACTTTCCTTCTTAATTCATCAAGTTGAGGGTCCAGCCCCACCAGAAGTCACAGAAATGCTCTAAGCCTTTTTTACTAAAAGAACTATAGGTATTAATATTTTTATTATGAAAGGGAAATTAGTGAGTGTTATAGGAGTTAAAAGGAATGAGGGGATGTTAAATAAATCACATTGTGAACCATTTCCTTTGCTTTGTCCTCTACTTATGCATTTTTGAAAATTGCATCTAAGATGATGACATAAGTGCATTTGTGTAATTACATGACATTTCTGCAACCTTTCTACTACTTACCCACTTACTTATCCTACCATTTTTTCTTCACTTTATTTGGGTGCATTTAAGCTAGAAAACCCTTATCAATCTTTTTCTTTTCTTTACAAAATAGACTATCTAATTCTAACCTTATATCATCCAAGGGCTCAGATTAAGCTGATGGGCTCCTTTTATTCACTCTACCTATCTAATGATCGGCCAAGATTATACTATTTGGTCAGATTTATTCACTACCTATGAACATAAAATTCAAAGCATGAAATAGCCAAGTTTAAATAATTTGACTATCATGGATCGTGGCATGAGTAACAAGTTGCACACAATCATTTATTATGCATAAAAAGTAAATAGTAGTGGCATTTTGACTTGCACACTTTCATGGTCTCTTTTTGTCTTTTGGGGTTCATATATTTTGATTTTTTTGACCTTTTCATTCTTTTTGTCCTTTGATTATTCTTTTAGGACATACCCTCTTTACATTTTTTAATTTTTTAATATGGAAAACATTTACAGAAAGAAAAGGTATGTACAATATTACAAAGTTTAACCTTAGCAATTAAAAATAATTACTCCTATTGGTATATGAACCGAACATCTTCCACATTGAAAATGGAGTATCCTTCCCGTGGAGACTTGAGACAATATGGTCTCGAACTCCCTCAAGGATGATCTATCTTGCCTTTTCCACACACTTCTTCCACTTAGCCAACTCTTGTGCATTAGTTGAATCCAGCTTTGGGATTTCTTGATCAATGAATTCCTTCAAGCCATTCTCTTCTAATACATCCTCCATTCTATCTTTCCATGCTATGTAATTTGAGCTACCTTCCAAGGCAAACTGGAGTCTCAATCCATAGAATGCCATTGGCCAACCTTGAAGTATGATATGAATTCTATTTGCACCTACAACCCTGAACTTCAACTTCGAATTCTCTTCTTAGTATACTGTTCACAGCTCTGATACCATATAGAAAATTTACTGGTAGGTTAACCCAATAATGCAATATAAATCAAAGAAGAATACTATAACCTACTTCTACTATCAATTTGTGGAAGCTTAAAGATCGAGTTGAACAATATAACCAGAAAAAGAAGAATCAATGCACAATACACATGAAAATACTTTGGGGAAAGCCTCAGCTAAAAACCCCAGTATCTATATTATCATACAAGGTGGAAATACATAGGAACTATAGAAAGCCTTAGCTCTCACAACTAGCCAACTCTCAGTAAAATCCTCACAGACGCTCACTGGAAAACTTGGTGTTGGAAATACTACTAAGTGGGGGGGGTGAATCAGTATTATCAATTCAAACACTTTTTCATTTCATACTCAGATTCATATACACTACTTCAGTTAAGGCAAACCGTGTGTATACGCAATTATGTGCAATGCAACAAGCATATATCTAGTAAACTTATGATTCAGTTAGTTGATCCTTAATGAGTGCATCAGAACATTATTAACCATATGAACAGTAAACAGGAGCAGTAAAATAGATCATCACACATAAGAAACACACATGAACACCATGATATAAGGTGGAAACCCAATGTGGGTGAAAACCACCTGCTGCAATTCATCTCTATCTTCTTTTAATTAGAAACTTCCTTTTTACAATGTTTTTGTATTGGTGGAGTCTTGTACCAGTACGCAGGCTGCTACCCGCAGAAGGCTACAACCTTTTCTCATTCTCCAGACTCTTCTGGAAGGGAGCTACAACCCCCTTAGCTCTTGTACTAGTTGATGTACTAGTACGTAGGTGTTGACCTACAGAAGGCTACAACCTTCTCTTTCTTCCAGGGATCACGTTTCATAAATTTTCAAATTGGATCCATAGATACAAAACAATCACCACTACAATACAATCATCAACTATACCTTCATCATTAATCTTTGAGTCACCCAATACTGAATCACTGAAACCCTATCATCAGAACACAGTTACCAGAACATAGACCAAAGCCCAGAACTCTGCGACAACCACTAGAACCAACAACAACCTGAAATATCAACTCTCATAATGTATACGCTACTTGATTGTGTCAAACCAGCGTTTACAAGCACTTTTACCAGAGAGAACCCACGTACAGATCTGAAGATAATCACTTATACCTTCGTTGCAATTACCAACTTCAGATATACCCAGACCATAAGATATAAAGGATAAAGCATGCGTCAGTATTCAGATCTATTCATGATCATACCATATAATGATAATACATTTTAGTCTTCAAGATCCCGGTCCATCAACCTTTATCAACCGCATAGAAGCGTCCTTGATTCAGATCGAGCCAAGCATTACAAACCCATAACTAGTATATTAGATCTCACAGTTCATCAAATATTCATCACACCCCTCTTGGCCTAAAGATCTTCTCCTTATATAGGTTTAGGCCTCTTTCAATACCATGGTCCAAAATCATGTAGAACCAATACTTTGGACCCAATACCTGGGGTCAATACTTAAGAGAAAATACCATGGACCAATACCAAAATACCATGGACCAAAACTTATTTTTCCAACATGTACGTGCCTTTCCTTCTGTGAACCTGCAGGTGTATGTATATGCACCTTTTGTTCTGCTTACCCACATGTATACGCACTTTCACAAGTTTAACTTGCGTATACCTCTCCCTTGACCTACTGTACTATGATCTATCATCTAATTGAGTTGCCACCAAGGACAACACTTGTATCATACCTTTGAGTGAGTTTCCATCAAGGAAAACACTTGTATCATAATGCTAACAATCTCCCCCTTTGGACTTGATGGCAACCACCACACCAAGTCAGTCTCCCCCTTTGACATCAAGGGAAAAGGGCAGACCAAGAAGTTCTCTCCCTTGGTATACCTTCTGTTGTCCATACTCCCCTTGAGTACCTGCTGAAATCTCTAATTGAGCTCCCCCTTTGTATATGCCAAGATGTACCAATCCGTCCATGCTCCCCCTGAGCACATGCAAGGTCTGCAAAAGCATAACATGACTCTATACATACATCAATCTCCCAACCAAGTG
>APFE030760163.1:63663-100027 GCA_000404065.3 Pinus taeda | reverse complement strand
TTCATGAAGGGAAATCATGTGGGTTTCATTGTAGAGGTCCTCCGGGATCAAGGAATGGGGAGTACAAGTAGTGAAAAAATGTTGTGTAAAGGCTAACTAATATGTATCCTTCTCCTACTCTATCGTTGGATTTAGATCCATCAAAAAACAATTTCCAAAATAAAGAGTTGTCAAACCAACTTTGGCAAAAAACATGAAAGAAGAAATAGCTATAGAAAAATGAATTCTAGCCTTAGATAAGAAAAATGCTTTAGAAGAACGACAATTCAATAAAGTGACTTTAGGGATGAATCCAAGAAAAACCCACCTAGAGATCCTTTTGATCTTGAAGGTTTACAAAATGTCCTCAAAACCATGTCTAATGAAATGGTTGATATCAAGAAGCAAGTAGAAAAGACTTCCTCAAAGAAATCTTTCAGACCATATAAAAGGAATCCCTTCACTAATCCTAAGCCTCCAAGCACTATATCAAATGTTGAATCAGATGTGGAGGAAGATGAAGTCTCAACAAATGAAGAACAAGCAGATGATGAAGAAGTGATCGAATTACAAGGAATGTGGGATTTTGTTCTTCCCAATGAAGATACATAAGAAGCACTACCTGTTGCAACCTAGAGTAGAAGACCTATTGATTTACCACAAACAAATCCAAAGCAGAAGGTATTAACTCTGGCTCCTAAGGACAAAACAACATGGAAGAAATCTCCATCTAAATCTACCCAAACTGCTCCTCTTCAATCAAATTCTTCACCTCCAGCTAAAACCCTGATAGTATCCAATGAAATGGAATATAACATTGTGGATGATATGAAAAAGACTAGGGAAAACATTACTTTTCATGAGCTTAGCAAGTTGAAACATTAGCAGAAGCTGCTGCTCAAAGAATCGAAAGTAGTCCCTACTTCACCTCTTCCTACTACTGTAGTCTTGCAAGCTACTCGAGAAATGGGAAGGCCCCCTAACACCTCACTAGATAGAATCGATCATACCGATATTGCTCTAATAGAAGGAAGTTCTAAATCCCATACTCCTCCATTTCTGTTGACTTTTGAAAATTTCAACAAAAATCTACACAACTATTTAGTTGACTCTCGAGCTTCATCTAATATATTACCAAGAACATTTTGTGTGAAATTAAATGTTCAGCCTCAAAAATCTGTTGTGCGCATTGTGCAGTTAGACCAATCCAAAGTCAAAGTTATGGGGGAACTTAATCAAGTTACTATTTGACTTTCATCGAACCCTAAAGTGTTTCAAGTCATTGGCATTCTTGTAGTTGATATTCCCAAGTTCTACGGCTTAATCCTTAGTAGAGACTAGTTAGAAAAGCTCCATGGTTATTTTTCAACCGACTCGTCTCACATGTGGCTTCCCTATAATGGCAAGCCAAATCAAATTAGAGTTGATCACAAAATACATCAAAAGCATATTGTTACAGAATTAGAAGGAGAGAATGAACCAATCACATATAGCAGCAACATCATCAGAAACTACTCAGTCAAATCATTTCTAGGAAATTTCAATGCAAATAATTCACCTTTCTTGGAAAATTTTGTTATATTACAAGTTGAAATTTTTTCTCAAACAGATAATTCTAAGTGTATAAATTTTGTAGATAAACCTGTAGTAAGCTCTTTATTTTGGAAACTTTTATTATGGATATAAATACAACGACAGAGTAAGAGCAGGATGCATATTAGTTATCCTAGAATGGGAAAAAACTATGTTATAATGCAAACTTGAATTTGATTGCACAAACAACATTGCTAAATATGAAGCATTAGTTCAAGGCCTGTATAAAGCCATCAGCCTTAATGTCAAACACTTTTAAGTGTTTGGAGATTCAGAACTTGTGATAAAACAGGCAAGAAATACTATACAATGTTTTTTTGGACATTCGAAACATTAACAATCGTTAGTCCAAGACCTTAGTTCTCACTTTACATCGTTTAATATTTCCCCTATCTCAAGACTCCAAAACGCAAGCGCCGATCTTTTTGCTAATGTGGCCTCCAAGCTCATTCTACCAGGAGATTATAGTCCCGATCGCTTCTCTATTGAATTTATTTTTAGGCCTTCTATTCCTAAAAATGTCACCAACTCGCGAGCCTTTACTAATGATCCGGATATCATAAGATTTTTTACATTAAAAGGTTCTTATGATGACCAGATAATTGATGAGGATCAACATGACAACCAACTTAAGCAAGAAGCAACTATGAATGGCATACCTAAGTTTGTGGTTAAGCTGGAGGATTTATATGACCTTAAGGATAGATTCAAAAGGCCCACCAAGTCAAAACTTCAGAGTTAAACTTTGACTTTTGAATTGGTTAGTCTTGGAGCTGACCTTAAACCTCAAAATATCAATCTAGGCCTTGGTCTTGCATTAGATGAAAAATCAGCCTTCATACATTTGTTGAAGAAATATAAGAATGTCTTTGCTTGGAACTATGAAGATCTTAAAGCATACGACACTTCTATATTTCAACATACCATCCCCGTGACATTTGATGAGAAACCTGTGCAACAGAAATTGAGAAAGATTCATCCCAATTTAGAAAATTAGATTAAATTTTAATTGAATAAATTGCTAAAAGCCAACACTATTTTCCCTGTCAAACATTCCAGGTGGGTCTACAGCCTTGTCCTAGTCAGAAAAAAGAATGCTGATATTCAAATATGTATAGACTTCCGCAATCTCAAAAAATCTTATTAAAGGACAACTTTTTGTTGCCTTCTATGGAACAGATATTGCAATCAGTTGTAGGCTCAGAACTAATGTCTTTCCTGGATGGATTTTCAGGTTATAATCAGATTCTAGTACATCCATATGACCAACTAAAGACTACATTTAGAACCAAATGGGGCACCTATGCCTATCAGAAGATGCCATTTGGATTAATCAATGTTGGTGCAACATTTCAAAGAGCCATGTACATAGCCTTCAAAGGTTTGGTAAGTAAATAAGTGGTAATCTATTTAGATTATATAACTGTATACTCCAAAAAGCGCACCAATTCTAAAAGACTTAAAAAAAATCTTTGAGCGTTGTCAGAGGTATAGAATTTCTCTTAATCCCAAGAAATATTTTTTTTTTTAAGTGAAGGAAAACTCCTTGCATTTATTGTATCCAAAGAAGGGATTCACATTGACCCTGATAGAATAAGAGAAATTTCTGAAAATTCCTTTACCTCATAACAAAAATTCTATGCAATCTTTCCTAGGTCAGATAAATTTTGTCAAAAGATTTGTCCCTGATTTCTCACGAATTGCTTTACCTCTTCAATCCATAATTAAGAAAAATTCTCTCTTTTAAATGGGGACATACAGAGCATGAAGCCTTTGATTTGATTAAACAAGCAATCATAAATGCTCCCTCTTTAGCAACTCCGAATTTTTCTAATCGTTTCATTTTATATACTTTTGCTTTTGAGAAATCATATGTAGCTATATTAACACAGGTCAATGATGATAAAGCCGAAGCACCAATTTCTTTCTTTAGCTCCAATTTATAGGGTCTGAATTGAAATATTCAGATGTTGAAAAACAAGTTTTTGTTGTTTTCAAATCCGTAAAGCATTTCAAACCCTTTCTCCTCAAAACCCGCACCAAGGTAGTAGTACCATTCTCAGCAGTGAGAAATCTATTAATACAAAGGGATGTAGGTGAGAAGAGGGAAAATTGGGTAACAACACTACAAGAATATGAAACTGAAATAAAAACAGCTAAAATTGTAAAAGGTCAAGGTTTTTGCAGAATGTTAGTAGGAGCATCCAACTTATCAGCGCTACAAGATTCAGGTGATGATATACAAGTATATGAGGTAAGCCTTAATGATACTAAATCCAGATATGTTGATATCATCTTTTATTTAAGAAATGGGTATGCCCCCACACAACTAAGTTACCAAAGAAAAATGGCTTTGATACTAAAATCTAGACAATACCAAATCATCAAAAATGTGTTATTTAGAATAAATTATGATTATGTTTTTCTTAGATGTCTTGAAAAATCTGAGGCAGAAAAGGTTTTGCAGGAACTCCATGATGGACTAGCTGGTGGACATTTTGGAGGGGACACAACCGCACATAAAATCCTACATGTTGGCTATTATTGGCCAACCTTATTCAAGGATACACATAGTTATGTAAGGATATGTAAAGTTTGTCAAACAACTGCTGGCAGATAGAGGAAACTCGCATTACCATTGTAACCAATCAACATTGAACAACCATTTGAACAATGGGAACTAGACATAATAGGTGAGATCATTCCTCACTCCTCTAAGTAGCATAGATAAATCCTTATAGCTACTAATTACTTCACAAAATGGGTGGAAGAAATTCCACTTAAGGTAGCCAATTCTGAAAACATCATTGAATAATTTCATCGATCAATTTATTATTACTAGATTTGGTCTGCCATCTACCCTTATGTTTGATAATGTATATTATTTTTCAGGCAATGCTATGACATAATTTTCTCTTAAAATAGGTTTTAAACTTAAATACTCTGCTAACTATTATCCTCAAGGAGATGGCTTAGCCAAATCTATAAACAAAAATCTCATAAGGATTATTAAATGAACTGTTGATCAAATTCAGAAAAACTGGCATATGATTTTAATATTTTCTCTATGGGTAGATCGAATAACAAAGAAGGCCTCCATAGGCACTTCTCCTTTTAATTTGGTCTATGGGAAAGAAGTTGTCATCCCTATAAATGTAGTTATCCCCTCTTTATCCCTAGTTCAATTTATTGAAGAAACTCCTTCCTCTTTTATACAAGTGAAACAATTACAAATCCTTAAGCTTGAACAAGAAGGGAAAAGGCTAAAATTACACATGCACATCATCAAAAGTTAGTCAAAGATTCCTTTGATGCAAATTCTGTAAGTTCAAAATCCTTTTAGCTCATAGACCTGGTATTGAAATGGGATAAAGCACATGAGAAAAAAGGTAATCATACCAAGTTCCAACGAATGTGGCTTGGCCCATTTTAGATTGTGGAACAAGTAGGTCGATAAACTTTTTTATTGCAAGACTTATCAGACAAGAGAGAACCTCTACCTGTTAATGGGTGGATCCTAAAGAAATATTTTTCATAGAAGATCACCTCTTCTATTCCTTTTATATTATTGGTTTTACTTTTTAGAAAAAATAAAAGTTGAGTAGCATTTGCTTTTGGCTTTACAAACAATAGTCTCTTTTATATTTTGACTTTTCACTTATATAAGTAGAGATGGTTAAGAAGATGACTTTTGCATTTGAAACATGGGTTAAGTTCTATTACTCTGAAATTGCATATTCTCTGCTAAAATTATTTGTCCTTTGTTAAACCTCTACTTTATAAAGAAACCTTTGTTCTACTATCAGTTAAGAAAAGTATCTGTAACAAAGTAAAATCTCTCTGTGCAGAAAATCATCTTTAACTCTACAATTGTTATCCAGAAACTCTGAAGGAGTCAATGATTCTCCCCATCTACTAAGCTTTCATTTTTTAGAGTGTAATTCTAAAATATGCTTAAACTTAAAGGATAAGAGGTCTCATTAAGAGTCGACTTACCATGATCATAAGGAAATAACTAGCTGACATTACCAATACTGCATATCAAAATAGGGTAATGGCTTGATATTGTATCAATAAAAAGACAAGGGTTCTCATCAAGAGCCAAATTGTTCAGCTAAGTTACAACCAATGAATGGCATTGTCAATTTTGGTCACCAAACAAGACAATGGACTTTAAGGAGTAAAATGAAAATTTTAAAGAAAAGAGAATTGTTTAGAAAAGAATGAAAAGAATAAGCATATAAATCTGAATTTATCTTTAAAGATAGCATTCATATCTAGATGGGATATTGAATCATTGTTGGTGAAAAGGTAACCCTGTCGACGCTATGGATGCCTGCTAGCAGCGGAGGCTCTACCTATGACCACTGAGTACACCTAAAAGTTGATTTGTGAGAGTCCCCATATTTTTATGTTTAAAACCAAGTAATGACTGATGTACACAAAGAAACTTTCATATTGAAAAGGATGATGAAAAGGATGATAGTTAGATAGGTGTTGTTTTTATTATTTAAAGTAATGTTACTTATCTTATATCTCATGTATTTCTATTTTCTAAACTACCTTTATTTTGGAAGTTTTTAGAAATTTCAAAAAACTATCAGAGATAACTGGTTCTTCTAGTGAATATCCAATTGTTGTGATATTTAGAAAAACCCCCCCCCCCCATTTTTTAACATTATTAATAAATGGGGACCCTTAAAAAATCCTTCCAAAAAATAAATTTAGCATTTAGGAATTTTCTTGTTATTTTTGGAATAAAGAAAGATATCAGGATGAAACCCTTTGAAAAGCCAACAAATGCTTTCCTTTTCACATATCACATGATCAAGCATGTCAAAAGCCCTATTAATGAACAAAACTCATGAAAAGCAATCAAAAGTGATTATCGCACGTAACCTCAAAACTATTAGGCTTTTTCCATTTGAACCAGGTCCTAAAATGTTTATAATTAAAGTAAGGCCTGCATCGCATATTGCCACTTACAAAGGGCACACCCTCACAAAGTATCTTCAAGCATGTGATATGCGATATTGTGATGGCACGTTCACCCTTATCACATCACATTGGAAACCCTTAAGAAGGATCTGAAACCTTACCAACCATGCGATATTGCAAAATGCGATGGAAGCCTAGACCTGATTACTAACTATGTTATAAAAAACACTCAAGTCCATTGTGAAAAGAAAAGGGCTTTATAAAGAAAATATTTTCAAATAAGCTCTGCTTTGAAAAATAATAAAGAATGTCTCACATTTCTCATCTCGCATAAACCAAAGGAATTTTAAAGAATGCGCACACATGAAATGTGATAATGTGATTTGCGATATTGCATCACAAATCACAAAATTGGCATTTTCGCAGTTAAAAAGCTTGCCACTCTAATAAGTTTCTTTCCAAACTTACGATGTAAAACATTAATGAGAAATAAAGCTAGGGATAAGGAACCATTAGTGGGCATTTATTACAAGTTAATGGCATTTACGTTTGAAAAGTTGTTCGACATGGTATGATATCTTTTCACTTGCGTTTAATAAAACACCTTTCTTGTCACCTTTTCAAATTTAGTTGTATCATTCATTCTTATGTTAATTTTTACTTGTGTCTATCTGATAGCTTCTTCTTTTCTCCATTTTCAAGAACAACCCACAGCAAGAGTTGTTGGGAGCAATGGCAAGGAGGGGAAAGGCAGCCATGTCTAAAAAATCAGAAACTATCCCTCTATTTTCTGACACTACATGCAATAAAGGCGGAGGAACCTCAACATGGGAGGCCATGTATGATTTATTAGAAGAGGAGAAACTAAGACCTCTGGTAACAAAGGCCACAGTCGATGGTCATGTTTTACTCTGACGCCTCCTTCTTAGAGACATCATGCTCATTTTTGCACCACATAGATGTAAGGCCGAAGATAATTCCATATACAGATATGGTTAAGTGGATAATTGATCAGGTGGACATCTCGGATAGAGAATTCAAGAATAACAGGCAGGAGGTTATGGGACCTTTTTCACCAGACAACTTGTGGCTTGTGTACAATCTACCAGAGCCATAAAATCTCTACAATAAATAGTTCCAAGAGAAATTTACTAAGAAGAATGAAGACCCAGAAGATGTCACGTGGACCTAGACAGATAATGAAGGAAAGGTAAAAAAGGATAAGACGAGTATGTATTCTATAGCATCTATCTCTCCCCCTCATAGTTTTGCAACAACCATGCTATGTAGAATGTTCAACAAGCTCGATAGTACCAAATTTTCCCCATGATGGTTGTCATTAATAGATACAGCCATAAATGCAACAATAATGAATCGGGCCCAAATTTTTTCTGATAATTTGGTGAAAGCCATAATGGAGTACAGGAGAAAGAGGATTATCTATTCAAGGATTTACCCTCCATTTTTCATGAGTGCCTATGTAATGGACGCAATTTTTTTTGGCTCCAAATTTCCTATTATGGGATGGAAGTGGATTGTGCAAGACCTGCTTCCTATCCATATATATCATAAGAGTATGTGAGAGTCTCAGTTTCACTGCCATTTTTACAAAATTTGTCAAGGAGTTATGTTACCTATCATGTTGGGAATGGAATCCCCCCCAAGGCATGTTTTGGGGCTTAAAGCCCAAGTTTTGACCCAATATTGTTGTAAAGACTCCGCGAATTGTGGGCGCAGAGTGCAAAATGTATGATAGAGTCATAGGGTTGTCTGCCCTAGTTTTGTAATGTAATGTCAGCGGGATAGACCTACCCATGGTCCATGGACCATGGGATTGTATAAATAGAGCGAGGCTCTAAGTGTAAAGGGAGATAGAATAATATAGCAAGAGAGATAGGAAGAGTCTAAGTGACTAAGTGGAGTGTGTCTTTGGGTTGAAGAGTAGGAGAAGGCTTTGCAGCTGAGTGCACAGAGGCCTAGTCTTATATAGCTGAGTGTGTGGACCCTTGCAGCTGAGTGCACAGGGTGGAGTTGAGTTTGTAACTGAAGAAGGAATTAATAAGGAGAATTTTTATCATAATTCTATGTATCTATTCTTGGGTTGATGCATGTTTGATATAATTTGCAAATATACTGTTTATTTACTACGCGCACTTGTATGAATGGCTTATGTTGTTAAGTAAACTTAAAAGAACTCAAGTAGGTTGAAATAATTAAATAACATCAAAATACTAGTAAGGAATTGGGTAATAATAGCATTCGGCCCCCGAGCAGGGTTGCACAAAGGTAGTATCTTAGGATGCGAGGTATGAGAAACTGCACGTAGCGAAGTGTTCGCAGGTTCGAACCGCGGACCACTTGAACTCATAAGACATCTGATGGGTGTGGAAACCTGGTTCTAACATGCTCCCATACTACTTCAGGTGAGACCTCAATCTACACTCTACAGACTGTTGCTTAAAAGGCCAGTAGTACCGGGATTTGTTTGGCTAACTTAACTCTGAACCTCGTTCAGGCCTCAATAAGCCAACAAATGGTTTCGTTGCCAGGACCAAGATCTACATAAGAGATGTCTGATGTCGTTCCACTGGAATCCAACAAAGAAATAAATTGAAGAGTGGTTGGACAAAAATATTCACAAGTTTGTGGCGCAGGAAAACAGGAATCTGCCGTTATCAAAGGAAGAGTGGTTATATTTCTACTTATATATGGAAATCCACGAAATTTTCTTTGCATCCCTCCCCTCTGAGCTGTAAGAGTGGATCACGAAGCTAGTAGATAGTCAAGGAAGGTGTAGGCTTGACAAACCTATTATGTGGAATCCAGAGTTGGTGCACAGACTGGAAGCATCAGAAGATCAGATCATGCGCATTGTGGACCATTAGCTCGATCAAATTATAGGAGGGTTTATCACTGAGTTTGCAGTAGATAATTCAGTTATCTATAGTGAGGCATAATGACGCTTCCTCAAAGGATTGCGAGGAAAGTACATTAAATCTTTGAACAGTTGGATTAAAGTGCGGCTATGTGAAAAGCAGTGTATATGAATAAATTGTTGTTTGGAGCTATGCCAAGTGGGAGGATCTACAGAAACGAAGGTAGCGTAGAATTAGAGACTAGTCCCTTGATTTCACCTTTGCGAGAAAGTGGGAAGGAGATTGCCAAAGTTTCACCAAGAAGTGTGATCATTCTGATAAGGCAACGAATTCCACGCATACCACCCCTGCCTACACCACCACTAGTTTCACCATCTTCACCCCCATCTTTGCCCACACCACCTCCGCCACCACCATAGTTCAATATGGTGAGCATGATAAAGTTGTCGATGTTCAAAGGAGTATGGAACAAAGATCCAGACTAGTTTTGGTTTGTGGTAAAGGCTATATGGGAAGCGCAGGGAGTCATGGATGACAATATAAAGAAAGCAACACTGGTCGTGCACTGACATGGTACATTAAGCATTCCAATGACAATCCAAATGCAGGGATTGCAAATATCCAAGATGCACTAAGCAGGGAATTTAGGGGGCCAAAATCACAGACACAGTCTATTATTGGATTTAAGGAAATCACGATGCTTCTAGGTGAGACCCCTTGGGAGCTGGATCAGAGAATGAAGTGTATGATTCGTGAACCCAGCATGACCTTGATGGATGGGCAACACTGCACATGGTTTGTAGCATTTCTAATTTCACATCTAAGGAACGTGTTGTCACAACAGAAGCTATCCACTCAGGCTGAGGCCTTGGAAATCACAATGAGACTGCATGAGACCCCGATACAAGATCTTAACCTGGGAGTCCAACAGATCCACGCGCAATTGAAAATCTTGTGCCTTGAAATGCATAATTTGAAACAAGACAGGATGGCTCACCCAGAAGCATGCAAGGAGGTATGGTGTGTAAAGTGCAAAGGCCAGGGACATGACAAGGACCATTACCCAGTATTCACGAACTACCTGGCGGTAGGAGGACCAATGACATTGAGACTAGAGGCCCCAGTAGGACTGAGAATGGTGCATGCATTATGGTGCACAATTTGTTAGATAGGAGGGAAGCATGCTACAGATAACTGCCATCTATTATAGAAGTATATGTAGAGCTCCCAGCAATTGTTCTATAATTTCTACAGGTTAGTAGGCCAAGATGAGTGCACCTGTAGAAGTTATGAACTGATGATGGATCAGACTCCTTCCTACAGAGTTCAGACCAAAACATGGGCCCTCGCCCAAAATGCAGGGATGACGCGCACTAGATTTCAGGGGTGTAGACGTGGTTGAGGTGGAATGGGACTAGGAAGAGGTCGTGGACAGCTGATTTGTTACAATTGCAGAGGGCCAGGGCATTATGCCCACAATTGTAAAAACTCGATGAGACCATCGTGCTTATATTATACCCAGTATGATCATGAGATGGAGGACTGTCCCACGCTGTTAGTGAGGTTGCATGATAAATGGATCCTCCAACCTCCCTTGACTTAGAACCTACAAATGATGAGGTCTGAGCCACACGAGGAAGACTCGAATGTAAATATCATGCTCCAAAGTGGCATTACGACAGGAGATGACAAAGGCAAGTAGCCCAAAGAGAGTACCCAGGTTCGCAAGGCTCCAACAAAGGAACCAGAATTTGATTTAGAGTGTGCTAAGGAGACATTCATGGAAGCTAAGAAGAGCTTCGCGGAGGCCTCCACTTCAGGTAGTCAAGACAAACGGGAACCAGAAATGGACCCATCAATGCTCACTACCTTTTTGGAGACATGCATGAAGCTGTTGTGCGACAACAAAGCTATAAAGGGACTGCAAGAACTCATCAGTAGATGTGTTGGGACAACGCTAAGAGAACCATGCATAGTCTAGAAGCTCAAGAAGAACACAACGCGAATAGAAAGGGAGATGATATTGACCGTGCAGATTGGGGAATATGAAATGGATCAAGTGATTTTGGATCTAGGATCGGACGGGAATGCCCTGCAAAAGCAGACATGGGAACACATGGATATGCCCACCTTACAATGGTCTCCGATTCAATTGTGAATGGCGAACCAACAAAAGATCCTATCCATGGGAATATTGCAGGGAATAATGGTGGATATCAAAGGTGTGAGTGTGCTTGCAGATTTCAAAGTGATAGAGATTGTTGATGACAAAAAGCCCTATCTTGTGCTACTAGAAATAGATTGTGCCACTAACATGAATCGGTTGATAAATCTAAAGAAGCACAAGATGATTTTCGAGAAAAAGTAACTATAGGTAGTGGTACCTTTAGACCCTACGGAAGGATTGTGCTACACAGAGCCAGTGCGTGACTATGAGAGTGACGATGATCTAGACTATATCTACAAGACAACCACTCGGGAGCAGGACTAGGTGAATCGAACAGTGGATGGCAGGATTTCTTGGGAGTGTGAAAGCTCCTACACCTCAAATTGAGACGAGGAGATAGAATGATGGCAGAATTAGTTACACGAGGTAACCACGCTCAACTATAACATGATGATAAGGTCATTGCGCTACGTGGAAATAGAGGTAAGAGATCTGCCTATGTATGATGGGTTGACTGAGGTGGATGATTTCCTGAACAAATTTGAAAGAGAAGGGTCGAAACAATAGTGTTTCGACAATCTGAAATGGGCAATGCGTGCTACACCCGCAAGATGGTGGGGTACGCATCAAAGACGTTTTGAGGATTGGCGCGAATGCAGAAGGATGATGCTCATGCAGTTTGGAAAGCCTCATATGTGGATGAAAGCTGAGTAGGATGAACGAAATAGCCTGCACGCCCACCTCTCTAGATGGGTACAGGTGTATGGTGTGCAACTTGCTCGAATGCACACCGTCCTCATGATAGGAAACACGGCCAACAAGTAGGAGCGGGCAAGACAATGGTGCGAATGGCAAAGTATGATAAGACCAAGTGCATCAAAGATTATCCTTGTGGAAGCCTTTGACAAAGTATGCGAAGTAATGAACATGGTCCACCATGTGAAACAAACTGACTAGCACCTACGCGTACTAGTGTTTCTATGGACTTATAGGACCATATGAAAAACCCTGACTGTGTGGGCACTTCCAAAGCTGAAGTGTGAAGAAAATGTTGTAATCCCTACGGGACATGCGAAGCCTAGACCATGCATAGTAACACCTGTAGATACGATGGTTCATGAAGCTTGGAAAGGAGGGATCACACAGCCGCAAGGAACAGAACACATGGGACTTGAGGAAGAAATCCAACAAGGAAACCTTAGATTCCATGAACTTGAAAAATAAAGGTTACAGTTAAGGAAGAAAAGCTCTTTGATGGACGTGGAAGTTAAGAATATGGAGGATGAAATAAAGAAAGATTTTCTCGGCAAAAAGACCAGAATGGTAATACAGGAGGCGTGTGATCATGATGATAGGGTTAGGACCAATTGCTGTGAATTAATCAGTTTGATGCCTTGGCTTGGACCGCATATTGCTAAGCATAGTGAACAGCATAGCACGTTGCAAATTGTAAAATTCATGATGCCGACTGCAAAAATACAAGGTGGGGATTCTCCAAGAACCATGACGGAGGACAGGATGGAACTCTACACGAGTGGTGCGACCACCTGACTAATTGGCAAAAGTACAGTCTTCTTTCTCCAAGGTTCCGGACAAAGGCACATGACTATAGACATATGTAGTAGATATCAGTACAAATGTTGAGAAGCACCCCAGACATAGAGGTCTCTGAACAACGTATGCAACCGATCTAGCAAGCAACAACTCAGTGCGCTACTGACCTCCATGCAGTTCGAGAACAGTTGGAGGGACTCCATGAAAATATCATTGCACTGATAGAGTGACTCAAGGGCAAGTCATGATGTTTGTGCTGGGGGCCTGTTGGGCATAGAATCCCCCCCCAAGGCATTTTTTGGGGCTCAAAGCCCAAGTTTTGACCCAATATTGTTGTAAGGACTCCGCGAATTATGGGCGTGGAGTGCGAAATGTATGATAGAGTCACAGGGTTGTCTGCTCTAGTTTTGTAATGCAATGTCATCTGGATAGACCTACCCATGGTCTGCAGACCATGGGATTGTATAAATAGAGCGAGGCTCTAAGTGTAAAGGGAGATAAAATAATAGAGCAAGAGAGATAGGAAGATTCTAAGTGACTAAGTGAAGTGTGTCTTTGTGTCGTAGAGTAGGAGAAGGCTCTACAGCTGAGTTCGTAGAGGCCTATTCATCCGTAGTTGAGTGCGTGGACCCCTGTAGATGAGTGCACAGGGTGGAGTTGAGTCTGTAACCAAATAAGGAATTAATAAAGAGAAGTTTTATCATAATTTTGTGTATATGTTCTTGGGTTGATGCATGTTTGATATAATTTGCAAATATATTATTTATTTACTGCGTGCACCTGTATGAATGGCTTATATTGTTAAGTATAACTTAAAATCACACAAGTAGGCTAAAATAATCAACTAACATTGAAATACTAGTAAGGACTTGGGTAATAATAGTGTTTAGCCCCCGAGTAGGGCTGCGCGAAGGCAATATCGCAGGCTGTAAGGTATAGGAAAGTGCACATAGCGATGTGTGCGCAAGGTCGAATCGTGGACCACTTGAACTTATCATACATCTCTAGGGTGTAGAAACCTAATTCTAACACCCTCCCATATTAGTTTGGGTGAGACCTCAGTCCGCGCTCCACGGACTATTGTCGAAAGGGCTAGTAGTACCGGGATTTGTTTGGCTAACTTAACTCTAAACCTAGGTCAGGCCCCAATAAGCCAACATATCCATAAACAAGTCTACAATAGAAATGCCCCTAGGTTTTTTAGAGAAGCTGAAGTAGATATCCTACTTGTAGCCAGATGGTTTGGGGAGGAGATACATATATCAGAGTATTTGGGAGCATTGATTCACCGCATGTCCTCCCATACTATGTCCCTGACAAATTAATGGCCAAGGAGATAGCCTACCAAATAGCAGGTGAAGGTGGGCTGAGCAAAGGATTGAAGGAACAAAAAGATTCCATTTGGCCTACATTTCCGTTGCAATGTGGTGTGTTTGCATTGCACGATTTTGGACATGCATGCAAGGAAGAAGAGATTATGAAATCTCTGAAATTGACTACATTCCTAGGAAGATAGTATGACCCAAATGGCACACCAAAGACTTCACTACTATGGTAAAAGTGAAACCATTCACTCATGAGGAAGATGCCTTTGATGACCTCTTTCTACAAAAAGAGACGTTTTAAGAAGTGACACATATGGCATCACTACTTTTTGCCCCAGATGATCTTGAAGCCTTCTATGAATATAGGGAGAGGATATTACTAACGGTTCCATTGGACCTGATACAGATTGAACCAATAAGGCAGCCAACTCCTAGTGTAAGCTTAGAGGAAAGCTCCAGAGAAAATTCCAAAGAAATTTTGAAGCAGAGTCCCAAGAGAAATCTACTCATGAGGTAAAGCACTCACAACTACAGTCTCAAAATGGGTGCAATAAAAATAGATAGTTTGAAAGGGACACATTCGGAACCACAGATAAAGTAGTTGAGCAAACCTCAGCAAAGAAACATGCTGAAATTAACTCTAATTCCACTCAGTCGGCGAAACCCCCAGTTGTTGATTTAGAAAAATAATGGGAGAATTCTAATAAGAATCTCCATATAGAGGAACAAACATCTGAAATACAGACTCCACAACACAAATCAACTCAAGAAATTACAGTGGAGAAAACTATAGCCACTCAAGATGTGGAGTTTATTCCTACCACCCCCAATTCTGAAATTATTTTGAGAGTTGAGGAAATTCCTCCATTAGACGTGTTTTATAGCCCTAACCACAAAGTTGTCATTAGAAGGTAGAGGAAGAAAAGAAAGTTAGATGTTGCAGCTATTACCACTCCCGATAATGAACCAATGGACATTGTCTGGAAAGATTTGCCCATGGACCCATCAGAAAACCTTACGAGACTGTCACAATTTGTAGGATCCTATGCCACAACAACTATTGATAAAATGACATAGGTATAAATGTTGTTGAGAGAAAAGGAAAAAAATATTATGTTGTTGGAACAACAATGAGAGAAAGAAAAATCTAACCAACAAGAAGAGTTGCAAATAGCCAAGCTTCAACAGGAGTTTGAGCAGATTCAAATACAACATCAAGCCAGCTTAGCAGAAAAAGATGTGCGGATTCAAGCTATGACAGAGAAGTATAAAGACAGCCCACAAATCGATCAGTTCATAAAAGAAGCACTCAACCTTAACTCCCAACTAACAAAAGGAAGTTCTATGCTAGAAAATCTCACAAATAATTCCTTACTGTGAGATCAGTGGTAAGGAAACAAGCCAAGTCATTGACATGAGACTTGAGTATGACGAAATCCATCAAAGGATTTCTAGCTTTATCACCTGGCAAGAATCAGAAGACAGGAGGAAGTTTGATTTCCCAAAACTGGAGGAGCCATATATAGAAATTCTATTTGCAGACAGGGATTCTCGGCTCAAACAAGCAGAAAGGGAAATGATGGTCGTGGTAGCAACAACAAACAACATCATTGACACCATTAATGAAAATCTACATGGCACCAACCTGGTTGCAGAATCTATACTAGGATTTCTTTCAAATGCCAAAAAACTAGAACAATAGTGGAGTTAGGCGACAAAGGAAAGGGAGGAGGTGATCAGACAAATGAGAAAGTTGAACTGGGAGGCGTACTCGCAATTCTTAGTCAAACAATACAGCTAGTGGATGACCTTGCGATGCCTAACTACCTCCACACAAAAAATGGTTCCAGCGCCAACGGACGCTATATTTACTAGAGAATTGAAATCTGTGATCGGCTAACCGACACAGCTCAAACCAATGACAAATATCTATGATATTAAGGATCAAATGAAAAAGAGTTAGTCACTTTGTTTTATTTCTATTTTAGTTTTATTTAGCATAACCTAAGGAAGGTTGTTTAAACCTCCTCGACTATTTTTGTAATAATCTATTATAGGACTTATATTTTAGTATTTAAACCCCTCTTATGCATTTAGAGAGGGGTCTAGAAATCTTATCAGAAACATTCTTCAAAACCTGCACTTCTATACCTTTGATGAGGTTCTGGTGGAATGAATGGAACATGATATATTTTCTTTTGAATATCAGGCATGCTCTACTGAAATGGCACTTTTGCACTCTTAGGTGATGTTGGATTGATTTGAATTGGGTCGATATTACTGAAACACATGAGCAGAACTTATCATATATGGTACTTTTATCTTGTTATTCTATTTTATTTATGTATCATGCAATAACTTTTCTTCAATTGTTTTATGTATGAAAGTTTGAATTTCGGTTAGCATTATTGCACTTTTGTATGGTGTTGGCTTTAATTTTATTCTAAATATATGAACGATTCTATATGTGATATATCTTTCACAATCATTTTGGCTAAATATTTATCCAAAACAATTATTGTTAAATGATTTCACTTCTTATTGCAATTGAATGATCTTTATTACGAATTGCTATAGGAATTTATTGTAGATCACATAATTTACTTTATTCTCGGGCATAGTTATAGTTGAATAGTGTTCAAACTAGGATATATGCATGTGTTTAAATAGTTTAGATTAGATTACACTTAGCTTAATCATTCCCCAATTACATCATATATCACCCCATCCACACTATCAAAATATATTTTCGGAAACTAGTCCCATTATGCCTAGTCAGAGCCACTATACCAAACGGAAAAGGAGCTGCTAACGAAGGTCTTGACTAGGTAGTTTTCCCCCATGTTGTAGCAATGATTTTCAAGGCTTCAATAGGGTCCAAGTGGAATAGGTAGGTGACCAACAATATCCAACTAGAGGACTTTTGTTTGAAAAATATGTTTGATGTGATTCAAAGGGCATATTGAAACATATATATTATTATTTGGTTTCAAAATTACTTACAAAGAAACGTATGATACACCAATTAAGCCTCCAAAAAGATCTACTATGATTTATGAAGAAGAGTAAGAAATGCAACGTCATATCTCAAAATTACAGGACCAGGTGCAAAAACAGAAATCTCTCATAGAGAGAAATCAAAGATGAATTGAAAGTGATTATGAATGGTTTAAATAAGGCATTAAAGTGGACAAAGAAAGGGAAATGGAAGGTTCAAAAGTAGGCATTGAAGGTTTGAAGGAAGGTCTGAATATTTTTCTATAAGAAAGGCTTCCTAATGGTGACAAGGTATTTCATGAAACTTGTTGGGACAGGGTCCCCTCGGTCAAATTTTGCAATTTTTTGTTAAATATTGTAAAGTATCCACATTTTGAGGAGTGGAGCTCGAGTAGTGCAGGTTTATAGGAGTCAAAGGGGATTTTACAAGGTCAAAGCCACTTAGTTTTTTAAGCTTCAATTTATTTTGAGACCTGCCCATGGTTCATTGTAATGGAAAAGAATATAAAAGGAAGTCATAGAAGAGTCATAGTGGTAGCTAAGAATAGAAGAATAATGCATGATTTGAGTTTGTTTCTGACTATTCTGTACTTGGGAGAAGGGGAAGGCTCTTGTAGCTGTCTGCGCCGAGACCTTGGTAAGTCTGCATTTGAGTGCGTGGGCCCTATTGCTGTGTGCACAAGGTTGGAAAGAACTATAATTGAAGATCTGAAGAATAATAAAGGCTTGTTTTGAAGAACTATATGTGCACTACGTATTACTGTGTATCTATGAATTCAATATATTGTTGATTTGTTGAATGAAATTAAACAAGAAAAGTACTTATTATATTTTCGAAGATGTGGATCTGTTTATTTATTTGATGTTATGCATGTTTAGCATAATTGGTGGATGACATAAATCTGTTAATTGTTAATTACTGAAATTTCTATGTTTTAAGGCTTAAGGGTTCACGAAGGTCAAGTAAAGCCCTAAGTTTGGTAGAAGCACATCTCATAGTCCTCTGGATGCAGAAACTTAGTTCTAGCATCCCCCAATACTGCCTCGGGTGAGGCTGTAGCCTACGCTACACAGTTGTTTCCGAAAGGGCTGGTTGTGTAGGGTTTTGTTGGTTAGTGCAACTAACTCTAAACCTGGGTCCAAGCCCCCTCAAGCCAACAAATGGTTATGTTGTCAAGACTGGGATCTATCTGAGGAATGTGTGATGTGGAATAAGTGGATACTGACTAAGAAAGAGATTTAAAAGTGGATAGACCAGAATCTTCACAAGTTTACAGCTCAAGAAAATAGGAATCCACACATGTCGAAAGAAGAGTGGTTACAGAGGTGCCTGTATATAGAGGAACACGAAGTTTTTTTCTGCTCTTTTCCATGTGAATAATACAAATGGTTGGCTAAATTGGTGGATGGTTAACCTACCTAGAATCTGGATAACCCTAGTGTTTGTACTCTAGATTTAGTGAAGCGCTTGGAAGGATCAGAAAACAAGTTCGCGAAGGCTATTATTTATTGGATCAATATTATTTTGGATGGGCTTATCACTGAGTTCGCGATTGATATGTTTGTTGGTTACAGTGAAGTTGGATGTCAATTTTTCAAAGGACCATGAGGTAAGTATCTGAAGTCTCTAAAAACTTGGATTAAAATGTTGTTGTGAGAGAAATGGGTTATGCCACTAAATTAATGTTTAGGAAAGACTCGACGGGAGCTACGCAAAGTGGGAAATCATTCAGAAGAGATCTAGATACAAGTGTTGAGTACAGTCCTTTATTGGGAGCATCTGATAGTGACAAAAAAATTAATAGCCTAAAGACGCCTCAAGGTGCATCATAGACAATAGATCAAATTATTGTGGAAATACCACATCCATCCACTCCACCTTTGTCATCACTTCCACCTCATACACCTATGCCTCCACCTCTACCTCCACATCTGTTAATCAATATGGTGAAGACTATGAAGATTCTTATATTCAAGGGTCTAGGGAAATAAGACCCCAATCAGTTATGGTTTGTAGCAGATGTTGTGTGGAAGTGACAACAGATAATGGATGATGATCTAAACAAAGCAAAGTTGGTCACAACATTGCAAGATAAGGTGCTAAGTTGGTATATTAAGTACAGTATGACTCATCCAGCTACATCATTAAAAGACAAAAGATGTGCTAAATAATGAATTCATAAAGCCTAAGTCTCAAGCTGAGTCTATAACTGTGGTCAAAGAACTTAAGGAGAAGGGGAATGAATTTGCATGGTATTTTGATCAAAGGTTGAAATTTCTACTACAATAGGCTAATCTACCGATCTCGGATGAGCAACATAAGGATAGATATATTTCTTCTTTGTTACCTCATTTGAGATTACCATTGTCACAACAAAAATTTGGATCGTAGGCTGAAGCACTAGAAATGTCTTTGAAGTTGGAGGCTTCGCCTATTCGAGATAAGAATCTCGGAGTGCAGGAGATTCAGTCGTAGTTGGCTGGCCTACATATGGAGTTGTAGGATCTCAAAAAGGGGAAAGAGGTCCAAAATGAGACTTGTTCTGAAGTATGCTGCTTAAAGTGTAAAGGGCATGGTCATGACAAGGATCATTTCTCGGTATATCAGAACTATCTAATTGGGGGAGGTCCTATCCCCTTGAAGCCAAAAAACACCACTAGATCAAGCAACAATGTAGTGCCATGGTGCGTTATCTACCAAATAACAGGAAAACACTCGACAAATAGTTGATGTTTATTGCAGAAGTTTGTACAGACTCCCCAACAACTATTTTTCAATTTTTGTAAGTTTGTAGGCCATGATAAGCACAATTATCAAATCTATGGGTTAATGATAGAAATAACTATGACATATAGAGTACAGGCTTAGACACGTCCTCAGTAAGATCAAGGTGCACTTTTAGCACACAGAGGATTCCAGGGATGAGGAAGAGGCTAAGGGGGAGAAGCTGGAAGAGCTTGCAGACAAATTATTTGTTACAATTGTGGGGAACTAGGTGACTTTGCGCGAGATTATCAAAATCTGACTCACCCCTCTTACCAATATTGTTGAGATTTTTACCATGTTATAAATTATTGTCCTACACTCATCGCTAAAATCCAAGAGAAGAAGAACCAACAGCCAACTGAGAACATCCAAATGATGAGGTCAAAACCATGCGAATACGGTCCCAACGTTAATATAGTTACGCGAAGAGGTATAACTACTAAGGAAGATAAACCCATGGGAAAACAGCCAGAAGAAAATATATGGGTGCACAAGGTTGCTGATAAGGATACTGAGTTGATTTTCATAAGGAAAAGGAAACTTGTATGGAGGCAAAAAAGAGCTTTGTGGATGTAGGAGATTCTACATCAAAGACTTAAAGTGAACAAATGGAGAAGGTAGAAGAATTCATTTCTGTGCAAGAAACAGAGCCTGTTAGATTCCTATACCAATAGGTTTCATTTTTCATGATTGACAGTGGAAGTGCTAACTATGTTCATCCCTGCATGCTGCAGAGGTTCCATATTTTGTATACAGGCAAAGAAAATTAAAACATGAAAAGAGGGTATGCCTTAAAAGAATAATCAAAAGGCAAGAAAATCAATTGGTCAGAAAAAATAATGAAAATGAACCCCAAACCAAAGACCAGGAAAGTGGCTAGTTAAAATGCCACTGCTATCTCATTTTGCAAGATTACCATGTGGAGGTACTGCTGCTCATTTCATTTGATGGATGGCCCAAAAGTTCAATCTGGACCATGCCATGTTTAAATTGTTGTTATAGAATAGAGAAAGCAATACCTGTCCAAAAAAATCAAACTTGGCAGATGGCTAGCTAGGTAGAGGATTTAAGGAGCCCAACTGCTTAATCTGGGCCCTTAGAAGAGATAAGGGTAGATTTAGATAGGAGGACAATCAAAAGAAAAAAGGACAATCAGGGTTTGCCAGTTCAAGTGCACCCGATGTAAAGGAAGAAAAAATGTTAGGTGTATTAGGCTGGGTAGGTAGTTGAGGTTGCAAAAGTAGGTTGGTAATCACTTGTGGTCTTGTCAAGAAATACTTATCTCACTTATGGCATTGGCACCATGGCAGTTGTTTGATGGTACAACAAGAAAGCATGACTAAATTCCCCTTTTATTTCCTCATAAATCATTCACTAACATCCCCTCAAGGGCCTTGGGATTTGCCCAAATAGCCTAGTTTCACTCCATTCTTATTAAAAAACCAAGTTGACATCTGCGTTGACTTAGTGAAAAGAAGCCACATTTCTTGTGTAAAATTAATCTTTCCACAATTGATTCGTTTCTCTATGCTCAAGTTTCCATTCTATAAACTTAGCATGCATCCATCCTTTTTCATTCCATAGAACTCATATTAACATCTAACCCTATTATCTAGCTCCCTAAATCATTTCCCCACCCATATTCTACAAGAAACTATATAAAACCCCAAAAAACACTAAGTATTCCTCCCCATGGCAACTATAGCCAAATACTAAAAGTCGGGAAACATTAGGTCCATTTGGGACCCATTGTTAGCCCCTCCACATTTGCTACCCTTGGGATTTATTTAACTTTTGGTTAAACAAATAACCATATTAAACCCCCCCGCACATGAAACTATACCATACCCCGCGCACACATTGCATTTGGATTTTATTAATATCTGATTAATAAACAACCATAGTCCCGCGCCGTAAAAACATTAAACCCAAAACCTAAGGTTTTAACCACCCGAAGCCGCAAATAATTAACGTTTATCGGGCGCGCTTCTCCACTAAACCCCGATTGCTTTGCCCTCCCGTCCACCGTAGGATCGGCCCTCCTAGATCCGACAACCCTAATGAATATCGGGTGCCCCTTCGTAGCGGTACGATAGTACTTGATGGTCGACGGTTTCACCGTCGTACACTGGGATAGCTGTCGGCCTCCTATTGCATCGAGTCGCCCCTAACACGTACCACTCCCGTACCAAAAGCAGTCCGACGCAAACCGCTTACCGCCCTCCTTGCTTGCCTGTGTCACCACATGACATTGTCGTCACGTCGCCTGCCACTGCACTGTACCTGTGCCATGTCATCTGCTGACGTCATCACCTTGCCACCGTTTCATGATGACGTCATCATCTACGTCAGACGCCACGTCATCTTTCGTACCCGCTACCCGACAAAAAATACGTCATGATGACGTCATTTGAGGAAGGCGCCAAAAAGCGCTAAATTTCCAAAATTTGGTTAAAAGTCGTGAAAACGACTATTTTTGGTTTATTTCTATTTTCGCTGTGTAAACGACGTGCATGCGTTTTTCGCCATTTTCACTCCCGGAGCTTTTACATCCTGCCAACCTGCAAATTCGACACCGTAGTTCATCTCCGCAGCTCAACCTGTACCTGTTAAACACCCTCGGCACCCTGGAAACAGGTATTTGTCCACATTTTGGCCCAAAACCCATTTTTTTATACTTCTTTGGTTTATAAGTTGCCGAATGAACCTGTGATTGCTTCCAAAAAAGTTCCTACCGATTCCCCACTGACCTACATACACCGTTTAAGCTAGTAATTCACAATAAACCTGCAAATTTGCTCTCTTTCCCTCTGGAAACGCGCCATTATAACACTCTCTGCGTCCTTTTCACCCACAGAAAACTTCAAGAAATCGTTCAAAATGTTGAATTGAACTAGTCTAAAGCACCCTCTTTCCTCTGTTCTAAACCTATTTGCAAAAGGGAAATCCTCGCCTCTCATTTTCCTCAGCCCCTCGGGCCGAATTCAATTTTGTTTTCTTGGCATTTTGTCAACAAAGCCTATGATTTGTCAAAATTGTGTGAAAAACCCAGTCAAAAGTGTTGTAAATTTGTTGTTCATTTTAAAATTCATACATAGAGATTGGATTGAGATAGAAAATCAGTGTTCATACTTCTGCTAATATCCTCTGAGCTTAAATTCCACTTCCTATTTCTATTTGCACCCACATTGTAATCAATACCACCAAGTATAAATTATGGAGACTCCAATGGCCTTGAACATAGCTCCTTTAAATGCTCCACACATGGACTTAGAGTGGCTACCATTAGCAGACAGAGACTTTTAGATCAGAGATATGATGGGCCTTACTTCTCACCTCAAAGTTGTGGGCCAATTCAAACCCAATCACAGAAATAACACTGATATTCTAGGGATTTGGCAATCCAACATGCCCATCTATTACCTTCCAGAAGTCAATGTGCTATCTGATTTCATCCACCTATGCCATGCACACTATGAACCCACTCTGAGGGAAATTCTCAATCCAGATGGGTTTGTGCTCTTCTATATCAGTCCTCAAGCTATAAATGAGATGCTGAACTTTGAGCCTCCTCAGACTCTGTTTCCCCTCACAATGAAACTCTTGCTGGATCAGGGTGCAAGGCTCTCTAAAGCAGAAATATCAAGAGTTAGTCAGCTATTTATGGAGCCACAATGCCAATATGATCATCCTCCTCCCTATCATCAGGCCTCATTTAATGAAACAGGAAAGCTCATGGTGGACATGATTTCATACATTTTAGGATGCAAAACAGGAAAATTTGTGGATGAGACTGTATTCTTTCTCCTAATCATATTCACCCCAGGGCAGCCACCTGTTGTCATGTATGACTATGCCACATTCATAGAAAACAAGATACATGAACAATTCATGATGATGGAGAGAGAAAGAGTGTTTAAATACACTTCTTATATATATCACTTGCTTCTCTACTATCACCCAGATAGTTTCAAGGTTCCTCTCAGGAGATTAGACCCAAAGGGAGAGAGGAGATATGTTGTTTATTGGACCTCAGTTTTCCATGAAGTCCACCATTCCCCATACACATATTGTGAGTTTATTGACCTATTCATTTACCCTGCTACTTGCCTATTAATGGTGACTCCTCCTACCAGACTTACTGCTGAAATGCAAAGGATCTTGCATCTTTCTAAAGGCTACAACATTGGTGATTGGTACTTCTACCAAAACCACACAGTAATCAGAATTTAAGGCTGTGAGTTGTCTCCTTATAAGCTGCCAAGATATGTCCCCATGAGACTTTTTTCCTTGGAATATTTCAGGTAGTTCAGTAATGCAGACTTGAGCCATTTCCATGGGAAAAACAAGAAGGCACAACTTAAAATCAGACACCAGTTGGGTCCCTTTGTTTTCAACAAAAGGAAAGAAGCATGGAAAGATGCAGACAACATGCTAGGAAAAGAACTCATGCTTGAAACAGAGCTTCTACTAGGCACCATATGACCCTAAACACTTCATAAGCCTTAGAAGAATCAAACATAAGCTTTTAGGATATGTGCACCAGCTACTCCCCCACATTAAACAATATGCCAATCAACCAGAATGGGTAGAGGGCACCTTGGATGATGAAGAGCTCACTGAAGAAGAAAAATTAGAGAAAGACATGAAAGAAATTGAGAAAAGGATTGACCTGTATTATGTTACACAGGTCACCTTCACACAGCCTCAACCAGTGGGAGCAAGCACATCAACTGCTACTTCAAGGCAGCCAGCTAAGGAGGCCATATCATCAACAGAAAAGGGCAAAGAAATTTAACATATGAACAACAAAGCACAATGGAGGAGTAGCCATCCTCAAATCCGGAAAAGGGTCAAGAGAAAAGCCCTTTAACACAAACAAAAGCACCTGAAATCCCTGTGCTGCAAACACCTCACAATGAGGAAAGAGGTAAAAAGAGGGATAGAACAGATGGGACATTCACGAACCAACAAGGAGAAAAAAGGCACAGACTAAACCCCTATGACAAGGAGGAAATAACTGAAGAAACCATAGGAAACATCAGGGGTGAGGGGACTTCTGAGCAGCAGGTCCCTCCTATCTTGGAAACATCGGCTAGGTCCTTTCAGTAGGAGCAAGTGACAGAAGAGGTGTACCCACTCAGGCTGTGGCTTTTCTCCATATACCTTTGTCCACTTTCCTAGGTGTGCACATAGATCATCCCGTCCATCATACTTGCCTATTAGTGGCATCTTATGCTTCCCACAATGCATGCACATCATTCTCCTACATTCGCGCCAGTCCTCAAAGCTTCCTTGGTGCGTACCCCACCACCTAACGGGCATAGCACGTAATACCCAATTCAAGGCCTGGAAACATTGCTTTTTTGGAACCTTCCTTTCAAATCTATCCAAGAAAGCATCTACCTCACCTAAACCACCATACATAGGCAGATCCCTCACTTCTATCAATACACAGTGCATCGACCTTTTCATCATATTACAGTTCAGTGTGGTTACCTCGTGTAACCAGTTTTGCCATGGCTCTATCTCCTCATTAGAATCTGATGTGCAAGAGCTTTCGCACTCCCATGAGATCCTTCTGTCTGTGGTGGGATTTACCCAATCTTTTTCTTGCGCAATTATTTTGTAGATGCAATCCAAATCATCATCAATTTCATAGTTGCAAAATGTATGATAGAGTCACAGTGTTTTCTGCCCTAGTTTTGTAATGTAATGTTGGCTGGATAGACCTACCCATGGTTCGTGGACCATGGGATTGTATAAATAGAGAAAGGCTCTAAGAAGAGAAGAACAATTCTAAGGGATTAAGTTGCAAGGGTAAAGTGTGTCTCTGGGTCGTAGAGTAGGAGAAGGCTCTGCAGCTGAGTGCGCAGAGGCCTAGTGGTCCGCAACTGAGTGCGCGAACTCCTGCAGCTGAATGCGTAGGGAAAAGGCGAGCATGTAACCAAGGGAGGAATTAATAAGGAGAAGTTTCTTATCAATTTGTGTATTTTTTCTTGGGTTAATGCATGTTTGATATAAATTGCAAATATATTGTTTATATATTGCTCACACCTGTATGAATGATTTATGTTGTTAAGTATAACTTAATGCATGCAAGTAGGCTAAAATAATCAACTAACATTGGAATATTAGTAAGGACTTGGGTAATAACAGCGTTCAGCCCTCGAGTAGGGTTGCCCAAAGGCAGTATCTCAAGTTGTAAGGTACGGGTAAGTGCGCATAGCAATGTGCATGCAGGGTCGAACCGTGGACCACTTGAACTCATCAAACATCTCCAAGGCGCAGAAATTTGGTTCTAGCACCCTCCCATACTACTTCAGGTGAGACCTTAGTCTGCGCTCTATGGACTATTGCTGAAAGGGCTAGTAGTACCAAGATTTTTTTGGCTAACTTAACTTTGAACCTAGGTCAGTCTGCAATAAGCCAACAAATGGTTCTGTTGATAGGACCAGGATCTGCATAAGAGATGTTTGATGTCGTGTCACTGAAATCCGACAAAGAAAGAAATTGAAGAGTGGTTGGAGAGAAAGATTCACGAGTTTGTGGCACAGGACAATAGGAATCCACGGTTATCAAAGGAAGAGTGGTTATATTAATACTTATATATGGAAATCCATGAAATATTTTTTGCATCCTTCCCCTCTAAGATGTATGAGGAGATCGCAAAGCTAGTAGGCATTCAAGGAAGGTGTAGGCTTGACAAACCTATCGTGTGGACTCCAGAGTTTGTGCACAGACTGGAAGCATCAGAAGATAAGATCATGCACTTTGTGGACCATTGGCTTGATCGAATTATAGGAGGGTTTATCACAGTGTTCGCAGTAGATACTTCAGTCAGCTATAGCGAGGTGGAACGACGCTTCCTCAAAGGACCGCGAGGTAAGTATGTTAAATCTTTGAACACTTGGATTAAAATGCTATTGTTTGGAAAGCGGATTATGTGAATAAATTGATGTTTGGAGCTATACAAAGTGGGAGGATCTATAGAAACAAAGATAGCAGAGAATTAGAGGCTAGACCCTTGATTTCACCTCCACAAAAAAGTAAGGAGGAGCTCGCGAAAGTTTCACCAAGAAGTGTGATCCATCTAATAAGGTAGCAAATTTCGTGCATACCACCCCTGGTATGCGCACTGACATGGTGCGAAATTCGGAGGTGTAGTAAGAGACTGCACCAGCATGTTGGAAGAAGCACTTGAAGCCCTCACAACTCTGCAGGAGGACCCCAACATCTAGCATCAAGTGTGCATATCAAGGGTGGTATGTGTGAATTCCGCACATACCAACTTGAGGTCCTTACAACTCTGCAGGAGGACCCCAAGATCTAGATGTCTAATGTTGTGTTGTGTCCACCTTCTCCTTCAGTGCCTTAGCCTGCTACATCCTTACAAGCCGCTAGGTGAGGACCACTGTCTAAGCAGTTCCTTGGACACTGTCATATTGTTGTTGGAGTTCTCATGCCTTTGTCTCTAAGCACTGGATGTTGGGGTCCTCATGTAGAGTTGTGAGTACCTCAAGTGCTTCTTCCAACATGTTGGTGCAGTCTCTCACTCCACCTCCAGTTTCCTCCAATCCTGCTATGATAGTGCTAGCTCATTATTCTCTGACTTTCGGACAAGTGGATAGATGCTCCTTTAATCGCAGTTCAGTGATCAGAAGATTCAACTCCAGCTAAAATTTTGTCATTTCTTCCCTAGCCTCACAAACTCTTGTTGCTAACCTATGGATCTGCACCTCCACTAGTAGATCTGCTAAGATGGCCAGCTCTGAGACGCTTCGGCAAGCGTTGTCTACCACCTACATGAATTGTTGATTTTATGACACCAATTCGTCACGCTGCAAGCTGAGTTGTTCCATACTTATCTTTTTCTCGCTGAGGACTTGGAGCGCGCGACTCTCCCTAACATGCAGCTCTATTGTTATCCCATCTTGCAATAGATATAATGTCTCGCGCAGAAGGGCATCTAGATTAACACCGAGACCTTTCATCATGCTAACCGAAAACCTATCAGTCCCATTTGATGTCAATAGAGCCCCTTCCGGCAACACTATTGTGTTTTCCATTTGCGTGCACAACATCTACTCTGTTTCCCAGGACCCTACTACGAGGTTGGTTGAAAGGGTACCAACCTGAAGGGGGCCTACCTGTAACTCTTGTAACTGCACTCTGAGAGCCCCCAACATAGTCTAGTGCTCCTGCATAAAATCCTAAAGAGCCTCATTGGTGACATCATGCACCGTCTCACCGATGTCATGCAGATCACCCTCATTTAGGGTGATCGGGTCAATCGAAAATTTCAAGGCGTTGACCTTCTTCCTCGATCCTGCTCGCTCTGTTGGGTGTTGGTGTTTCAACTGTGTTGATGCAATTGGTATGTCCACACCTCCTTCTTCTATTTTTGCTTCCTCTACTACCTACCCTTGCAAAGGCATTGTTTGGCCCTTAACCACCTTCGCGGATGCTTCCTGTGTTGCTGCTGCTATGGCCTTTTCCTACTCGGCTGCCTTCTGTGCCACTTCCCACACTGCTTGTAACTCAACTACTATTGTTTCGTTTTGTCGTTTCTTGGCCAATTTTGTGATGCACAAATTGGCATCATCTTTCTTCTTATGTGTTGCCACCCTCTTGTGTTTTGCAAGATCTGGGGCACACCATTCCGGAGGCCATGCCTCTAAGACAGTGAAAATGGTGTCGTCAGTGGCTACAAAAGATAGCTTTTTCCACTGCTTCGTCAAATCCTTTTTCTCCCTGATATATACATTGTGCATGTCTACGTTAAATTCTGCAAAACTCTGTAGACTGTTGTACATCATGGGCAACAAGCATGGCTTATAGTTGATCAACATGTGGATGTTCATCTCCATGAGAACCTAGAAGTTATTGCTATCACGTATCCTTGTAGCATCCTTTGTGGCCCAGAGCGAAGTGTACGGTAATTATCTGTCAATCATGGGAGATTGACTGTCCTCCGGAAATTCCCCTGCTACGAGCACTATGGATAATAACAACCACGCATAGAGGAATGTTGGGGGTGGTACACCGAGACTGGGATCAGTCTGATAAGGCAGCGAATTCTACACATACCAATCTTCAAATTTAATGGTATGCACAGCACCAGTGTTTCCAAAAGAAGGAAAAGAACCAGGATTCCCATCCGAGGGGAACCCTTGACCGGTAAACTCTAGCAATGTTGCTATTGGAATCAACTTTTAAAGAAACACTAAGGAAGATAAATTTAACCAGGTATATTTTGTGGGCAGTTAATTTTAAGACACTGAAACAAAACTTTTCCTTTTCATATTTTAAGAGTCAAGAAAAGGACAAAAGGTGACTCTAGTCACTTTCAAAATTAACGAGCTCGAAAGGAAAAGTGCTCGAATGATCTCTTAAGTTTAAAGAGTCAAAAAGATCAAATGACTTCTTTGGATGGTATAGGTAAAAATGATTACCAGGCAACTGTGAACTACAGAATACCTCTTGGAGAATTGAGATGTACAAGTAGCCAGTCTCCCCAAATGTCGTGTTCGATGTATCACGTTTGGAAAATGGTCGACACGGCTTCCTATGGATAAATGATTGCAACCCGGAGGAGTCTCCCGTTATATACTCAATGGTACGGGGAGCACAAATCTGTACTAGCGTTGTCTAGTGCTGAAGTGAACGATATCTACTAGGTTCAAAGACGCTGAAACACATCTGTAGCCTAGACCACTGAAGGTGATCATTAAGTTTCAATGCTTCCTTAGGTTAATTCAATAAAATTTAATAGCTGATCTTGAATTAGGTTTCAATTACAAAGCCCTACTGCTATCATCTGGAAAAACTCCTACATGCAACTATATGAGAAAAGAGATCTTTGTCTTTGATGAAAGTTATCACTAATTGAGAGATAGAGAACACAAAACTAATGCAACAATCGAAGAATGAAATCTTTCACTAATAAATCTCCTAAATGCACTTAATCTTCCTATAACAACATAAGAAGATTAATTTCATTTCCGATGCTTATGATGATGCAATTCTAGCTTCTCAATAATGCTACTAATGCAATACTTTCGCTTAAGTAAACTAGAATGATGTTCTTCTTTTCATAAAATGAAAATCGAATATTTCACATAAATCACTTGAATGAAAACTTTTACAATTTCGAATAAACAAGCATCGATCAAATCTAAAGCATGATAAATGAAACTAAAAGAAAATTCTTCCCTGAATCGAACAAACCAAACACATAAATGCTTCAAGCGACAAACCAAGCAATGTAATCTACATTTGGGAAGAGAAAAGAGACACTCGAAATAAGAGAAAAAACGAGACTCTTTCACTCATTCAATTGAAAACAAAGCATCCTAGTCACTTTTGGGAGGAAGAAGAGAGTTTGAGTGTCAAGACACATTGTTGGCTTGTTCTGACCCATGTTCGGAGTTAATTAGCCAAACAAATCCCTATACTCCTGGCCCTTTCGACAATAGTTTGTGGAGTGCAGACTGAGGTCACATCCGAAGCAGTATGGGGGGATGTTGGAACTATGTTTCCACACCCTTGAGATGTATGAGGGGTTGATTTAGTCCCACTGTGAATACCTATGTGTAGGTTACTTCACACACTTCCCTGACCTGCGAGGCCATCACGGCCTGGTTATATTAGTCTTCATGCATCCCTAACTAGGGGTTGTGGGGATTTCACGCTACTAAAGCAGTGATCTTTGCTACTTCCCCAAGTCGCACCATAGATCTTACTTATCTTCTTATGAGAGTTAGTTATCTTCGCGTAAACAGACACCTTATATTATATTCACTTATTCAGCATTTTCATATATGTTCGCACAACAAATAAACAATAAATGTGCAATTCATACCCAATATACTTCAATGCATAAAACAGGAAAAGATACACAGAAATATAGTAAAACTTCTCTTTATTAATGCTTTGACCGGTTATAGACTCAACCTGCCCTGCACATTCAGCTGCAGCGGTCCATGCACTTAGCTGCAGACTACTAGGCCTCTGCGCACTCAGCTACAGATCCTTATCCTACTCTACAACCCAAAGACACGACTCTACACTTAGACTCACTACTTCATCGATTAATTTCCTTCTTTCATTGTTATCTCTTTTACACTTAGTGCCTCTCTCTATTTATACAATCCCATGGTCCGTGGACCATGGGTAGATCTCTCAAACCAACATTACATTACAAACATGAGGGTGGACAACCATCTGACTCATTTACCATGTTCACGCTCTGCACCCACAAATTGCGAAGTCTTTACAATGGACTTAGTCAAAACTTGGGCTTTAAGCCCCAAAATTTGCCTTGGGGGATCCCACGCCAACAAGCCCCCAACACAAACATCGTGACTCACCCTTGAGTCACTCTGTTGGTGCGGAGATCTTTGCACGGAGACCTCCTAACTCTGCTCGGACGGCTGCAAGGTCGGAAGTGCATTCAACAACTACCTATTGTATCTCCTATATGTGTTGTTCTGAGACTGCAGTGTCGAAACTGCTCCCCTGTATATGTTCTTTCATCCCCTACATCTGTGCAAGCTTGCCTTCAATTGTTGATGTGATTATGAAGGCCTCATTGATCCAAGGCTAAACATGTGCCTACAAAACTTCTTCTTTGTGGCGCGCTTCGTCTACTTGCTCTTTCAGTGCTTTGGCCTATTGCAGTTGCACAAGCCTCTGAGTGAGGGTCACCGTCTGTGTGGTTGTTTTGATGTTTTCATACTATTGTTGTAGCTCACATGCCTCTGTTTCTAAGCACTGTATGTTTTGGTCCTCCTAAAGATTTGTGAGGACCTCGAATGATTCTTCCAACATTTTGGTGCAGTCCCTTACTACATTGTTGATCTCCTCCATCCTCTATGTAATGGTGCCCGCATGCTATTCCCTTACCTCTGGAGGAGTTGAAGGTAGTACCCTCAACCACAGCTCTGCTATCTAAAGGTTTAGCTCCAATTGAACCTTCACCATTTCTTCTCTCGCCTCACGCACCCCTGCTGCTAATCTTTGGATGCGTGCCTCTATTGGCGTGTCTGTTGGGATGGCTAGCTCAGGGACCATCTGGCAGGCTTCTTCAATTACCTGTACCATCTGCCTGTTCTGAGACATGACCTCATCGTGCTGCAAGCTTAACCTCTCCATGTTGATCCTCTATTCACTTAATACCTACATTGCACAGTTCTCCCTAGCCCTCAGTTCTACAGTAATCCCATCCTACAGAACATAGAGCATCTCCCGAGGGAGCATAGCCATGTTGATCCCTATCCCCTTCAGTGTACTAATTGTAGGCCTGTCGACCTCATTTGTTGTTACCAGTGCCTCTTCTAACAACACTATTTCATTAGTCATACGAGCGCATAACATTTCCTCAACTACCGCTATTCCTACTGCGAGGTTGGTCGAGAGAATACCAACCTGAGGAGTGTGTACTTGTAACTCCTGAATCTTTGCTCGGAAGGCCCCCAACACAATTGATTCTCCTTCGTAAAGTTCTAGAGGGCCTCTATGGTGATGTCATGCACCATCTCTCCTATATCATGCAGATCCCCCTCAGTAAGGGTAATTGGGTTGATAGATAGCTTAGACACTTTTACCTTCTTGTGCGACCCCATCTACTCTCTTGGGAGCTGGTGCTTCAATTATGTTGATGCTGGCTATGGGTCTGTGTCACCCTCCTCAACCTCTGTTTCCATCTCTTGCTTCTGCTCAGACGAAGGTGAATTCTGGCCCTTACGCACCTTCTCTGCTACCTTTTGCATTGTTGATGCAGCCTTTTATTGTTCTGTTACTGTTTGTGCAATGTCCCACGCCTCCTACACCTTTCCTTCTTTTTTCTGCCAACTGTGCCACCCGAAGTTTTCCCTCCTCCTTATTTTTCTGTGCAGCAGACTTTTCCAGCATAGAGGTGTCTGGAGCGTGCCACTCTGGTAGCCATGTCTCAAGTACGTCGAAGATCACATCATCTGTGGCTATATAGGGTAGTTCGTTCCACTTCTTTGCAGGGTCCTTGCTTACCCTGAGGTAGATGTGATGAAAGTCCTCTTTAAACTCTATGAAACATTGTAGGCTGTCGTAGATAGTGGGTGATAACCGTGGCTTGCAGTTAATCCCCATTCTGATGTTCATCTCCATGAATACGCAGAATATTTTACTATCACGGATCTGGTTCACATCTTTAATGGTCCACAGCAAAGCATACTTCGTAGCCTCTAGGAGATCCCTTGCAATTGTGGGGAATTGGCTATCCTCAGGCAATTCCCCAGCCACTAGCACTATGGACAGTGGAAGCCATGCATAGTGGAAAGTTTTTCCTTGTTCCTATCCCTTCCGGCAATTCTCCAGTAACTCCTTGCACAAGAATTTAGAACAGTTGAACTAGACCCCCTCTATGCATTATTCAACAAGTGTAACCATTGGTGTAGGCACCTCATCCGCGCAGCACTTCCACATGACCTTACCTGCCAGTATTTGAGTCACAACTCTAACTTCCTTGTTGTTGATACTGGAGATTGTGTAGCCTCTCTTTTTCTTCTCCAACTTGTATTTCTTTTTCATGGCCTCTGCGATGGCTGAATCAATACTCTTCCCCTCCAAAATGTCTGTTGGGTCTTCTCCTTTACATGGGAGTCGAGTAATGTGATGGATTAGGTGGTCCATGACGAGGATGGGCTCCTCTAGCCACAAACACCCACCATGCACCAGGCAGAGTAGTTTCCTGATGATAAAGATAGTCACTGGGGCGCGATGGTAATGCAGCACCTAAAGCAAGTTCAAAAACCCTGCTTTTTCAACTCTGCGTAACCACTTCCATGGCTCCAACTCTATAACTCCCACCACAGTGTGTTTCTTTGGCTTCATGAGGTGTGTGGTCGCCAAGTGAGGGAATTTCTCATGGTTAGTGAGATCCCAGTCTTCAAATTTTAAGCTCGGCACCCTTCCCAAGTGTGTTCCTTCAAAAATGATATCGTTCACGAGGAGTGGGATGTACAGAGAGATCTTGCTCTCATCCAGGTCCTTAGGTACCTTCGCCTTCCCCTTCTGTGGAGGGACATACATGGGCAGCTTAGTTAGAGGGGCCGCACCCTCGGTTTCTTCCTCCATGCCCTCGTCCTCGTCCTATTCAATTATGATATCCTCATGGTCTTCTTCCTCCTCATTGGTTTCCAGGTTGACCACTTTCCCTTTTTCCTCCATTGTTAATATGGTTCACAGTGGGTTTCGAGGGGACACATGCACTGAAATCATTGGTTGTTTATCTTTCTTTGGTCTTAGCATGCTTGGTGATTTACGAATTTCTACAACAATCCTGGTGCTCTCAGGGGCATCTTCTATGGTCATGGCTGTTGGCATTATGTTTCTGATGAGGTTATATGTTACAGATGTTGTACTTGATGGCAACACCCATGGCAAGGCTCTCAATATGATGAAAATTAAGGAGTGCGCATGAGAACAGTTCAGAAGATGCGTACCCGCAGGTACGCCGTGCAAGGACCGCGGCCAGACACGCAGGTCAGCCGTTCAGGAGGTGCGTACCCCCAGTGCACACTCTTCAAGGCAGAAAAGTGCACACACATGGGGTTTCTTATGTCTAACCCGTGGTATTTAGCCGACGGTATTATATTATTATGGTTTTGGCCCGTGGTATTGATCCATGATTTAAGGAAGAGCTTGTCTATATAAAGCAAAGGAGATCATTTGGCTTAATCATCTTTTGAGAATTGAATATCTTAAGATCTGAAATATTGGGTTCTCGGTTTAAAAAGCTTGATCTATAAAAGAGAAGTTGAAAGCGAATCAGTGAAGGGTGACCTCTCGAGCGCAAGATTAGATCTGAGCATCTGACTGTATTTCGGCCCTAATCAGGGGTACGCAGGGGCGACAAAGGCGCAGTGCATGGGTACGCAGAGGCGACGAAGGCACAATGCGTGGGTACACAGAGGCGATGAAGGCGCAGTACATGGGTACGCAGAAGTGACGAAGGCGCAGTGCGTGGGTGCGCAGAGTAGCAGTGGTTCAGGTGCGTACGCACAATAAAAGTACGCGGCCCGATAGGCTTTCTGGGTGTGTACCGCTGTGGCAGTACGCGGCGCGATAGTGCATCTGAGTGCGTACTGTACGCAGCACAGTAGAAGAAGCAGTGCGTGGTCACGCATTGTAGCAGAAGGAGCTCTGCGAGTATACCCAGAGAAGCAGAGGGTGAAGTGCACAGCGACGCAGGCCAGTGAAAGGAAAACTACGTATTTGTCTTAAGATCTTCTGTTGACTGAATTTTTCTGTTGATAAGGTGTTCTGGGTTCAGTTCTATTATTGTTGATGTTACTGCAGCTGACTGTAATTTATATGTACTTGATGATCATTTGATGTATATGGAACCAGTTTGAAAATTTATGAAAAGTGGTCCTTGAAAGAAAAGAAGTAGGGGGTTGTAGCTCCCTTCCAGGAGAGACTGGAAAACGAGAGAGAGTTGTAGCTCTCGGCAGGTTGCAGCCTGCGTACTGGTAAAGGACTGCACCAGTACAAGACCATTGTAAAAGGAGTTTCTAATTTGAAAGAAGATAGAGACATATTGCAGCAGGTGGTTTTCACCCACATTGGGTTTCCACCTTATATCTGGTGTTCTTTGATGTGACTGTATGTTTTTTTTCTTGTTCATGCTCATTACTTTATGGTACTGATATGCAAAAATAATTCAAAGTGTAAATAAGGAAGATTGTTAAAAGAACTAGATAATACCGATTCACCCCCCCTCTCAATATTATTTTCAACAATTGGTATCAGAGCAGGTCCTTCTGAAAGAAGCTTGATCGCTTGAAGGAAGATCTTTCATCATGAGAAACTATGAGAGGGAAGCATCTATCAGGCCACCAATTTTTGATGGGACAAACTTCAATTATTGGAAGGTAAGAGTTACTGCATATCTTCAGTCTCTTGGTACAGATGTTTGGGATATCATAGAGACATGTTACAATTTTCCTTCAGCTACTCCTACAGATATGGCCGAAAATAAGAAATATGAAACAAATGCTAAAGCAGTCAATACTTTGTTGGGATGCTTATCTCAAATAGAGTTTGTGAAAGTTATGGAATATAAATCAGCAAAAGAAATATGGGACAAGATTGTCTTGAGCTACGAAGGAGATGAACAGGTAAAGCG
>APFE030760163.1:21706-59781 GCA_000404065.3 Pinus taeda | reverse complement strand
ATCTTAAGATCTGAAATATTGGGTTATTGTTTCAAAAGCTCGATCTATATGAAAGTGAAGTGGAAATCGAATCTGTGAAGGGTGATCTCTCGAGCGCTGCAGCTGCGGAAGTGTGGAGGTGCCACAGGAGATACCGCATGAGGCGCCGCAGGAGATGCTGCAGGAGGCGCCGTAGGAGACGCCACAGGAGGCGCCGCAGGAGACGCCGTAGGAGGCGCCGCAGGAGACGCCACAGGAGGCGCTGCAGGAGATGCCACAGGAGGCGCCGCAGGAGACACCACAAGAGGCGCCGCAGGAAACGCCGCAGGAGGCACCACAGGAGACGCCACAGAAGGTGGTCTCGGTTTAGTTTTCTGTTATTGTGGATCTGGTTATCTGGGTGACTTACTGGTACTTGATGATCATTTGATATTTATGGATCCAGTTTGAAAATTTATGAAAATGGTCCTTGAAAGAAAAGAAGTAGGGGGTTGTAGCTCCCTTCCAGGAGAGACTGGAAAACAAGAGAGAGTTGTAGCTCTCTGCAGGTTTCAGCCTACGTACTGGTAAAGGACTGCACCAGTACAAGACCATTGTAAAAGGAGTTTCTAATTTGAAAGAAGATAGAGACATATTGCAGCAGGTGGTTTTCACCCACATTGGGTTTCCACCTTATATATGGTGTTCTTTGATGTGACTGTCTGTTTTCTTCTTGTTCATGCTCATTACTTTATGGTACTAATATGCAAAAATAATTCAAAGTGTAAATAAGGAAGATTTGGTAAAATAACTAGATAATACTGATTCACCCCCCCCTCTCAGTATTATTTCCAACAATGGCCTGCGGGGCTTCTTCATCAGTCATCTCTGTGATTTCCCTGGCTTCTTTAGACGCTGCCATCTTGTTCATCCATAAATCTTTCAACCATTCAATCAGGTGCTTAATCAATGCTCTCCATAGGACAAATAGGTCTCAGTTCAGAATACTTGGGGCCCAGAACAGCTCAATTCACAAATGACCAAGTGTTGTTTGTTGGGTAGCCCTTTGTAATCTATAGTGCCTTTTCAATTTTAATTCGACCGTTCCCCCTAAATCGGGTCCATTAATGCTCCCTTGGCGATAGATTTTCCCAAATCTTGCCCATAAATCTCATCTTAAATGCCTGGCCCCTACACTATTTGATCTCAAGTCAAGCATCACATCGTGAATAGTGACTACAATGGTCACTTTCCAGCCAACCCGCGTGGTAGCGCAACCCCCCTTGCATGATCGTGGACCTTGTGACACTTTGATCCTTCGTGCAACCCTGACATCGTGCAACTCCCGAGCAAAGTATTTTATGGTCTGGCACCTCCTTTCAACTACCTAGAGCTCTAATATTGTATTTTCCACAGCTAGTCGGGTGGTCGTGCCACCTGTATAGGGTTTCAACTGGTCATCCATCACTTTTCCTGGAAAAAATCTGCCTTTTATTTTTACTATCTACGTTGTACACTTTACCATCGGCATCACGCCACCATGAGTGATCCCTCTAGTAATATATGGTCCAATCCAAGGCATCAAGCTAATCAACTTCTGGTGGTAGTCCTCAATTTTGTCAACGTAATCGTGCACACCTGTTTCTAGGAAAATTAGTGTCTTGTTGAATGACTAACCCTCTAGGTTTAGCAACTACCCTAGAAACAGCAGTTTAAATCAATTCAATGATTTTTCCTATGTGTAATAGATAAGAGAAGGATAATGGAACCAACCTATAACTTCTACTTAATCCCTTGCTTGATCTCTCTCTCCTTTGGAAGATCCTACAACTCCTCCCCATATTTAACATGCTTGGTGAGTACCTACACAAGTACAACAACAAAGAACCATCAAAGCGTCATGATCTATTACAACATAAACATTACAGAATTAGATATATAATGAACAAAATGATAGCATTCACAATTGCACAATCATATGGGAGAAAACTTGAAGAGCTTTATTAATAGAAAGGAGAATTACAACCCAGTTTTTTGATCTAACGGCATCCTCCTAGCTTCAATACTTTTTCACCTCATGAAATAGCAAGATCACACCAACAAGAATACAATGCTCTCTCAATTACAAACAATCAACACTTACTTGCAATTCACCAAATTCCAGCCTCTTAACCTCTTGGATGGGAGATCAATTTATAGATTTTTGCAAGGGTGTGAGTCATCCATGGGGATTGATTAGTGTCAGTCCACTTGTTATAACTGGTTTCACAAGAGAAGGGATTGGAGATGGTTTCCTAGTTCCCTTGTTCATCCTTGGGCAAATTTAGAGAGGCAAGGGCACAGGAGAAGTTTCTATAAGATTCCATGAGCAACCAACTAACAAACTATCCCGGAAATTTTTCCATCCTCACCCATCACACCCTATAGAATGCCTAAATAGTATGCATCACACTTTTTTAGTGGAGCAGTCAGTATGGTTCAATTTAGACAGTTTTTGGATGATTTCTGAGATGGAACTTTTGGGGAATGATGCACTCAGATGACTAAGTTCCTTTGGGGTATGAAACAAATCTTTTAGGGGTTGATGAGCCCTAATAAATTTACATATAATTTTGGGGTTGATGTGCCCAAATATGTCTATAACAGTTGCCCCATAAAGAATGAGGTCATAAAAAATTCATGTCGGATGAAATGATTTATCATGAGGATCTGAAGTTTCGAACTGGAAGGTGACCAGCATTAATTTACAATACAATACATGATAATATATTATTTTTCATGAACTAGCTAAGGGAGGCATTCCCATGCTCAGCTTTATAAATTTCATTTCATGTACATAGATCAGATAGTTGTCTATAGATACAGACTGGTGATTCTACAGATATAGAGTCATCATCTATGATTAGGATGACCATCTGTGTAGAGCCTTTGTACATTTGATGTTTTTATATCCCTGAATATATTGCAGCCTAGATGGATCAAACTAGCTCCAGGATCTTCAAACTCATTCATTCTTCGCTCGATGTACAATTCAAACCATGTGAAAATATGTTTTGAAGTCGAACATGGAAAGACATCGTCTGATTACTAGCCAATATCGTGTGCTGCTAACAAATGCGAGAGGGATCACCGATAATGATAATGATACTCAAGGTACTACAGTACATTTAATGTGTTTTGAATAGATGATTTGATGTCAAACACCATGCAAAACCTTCCGGTCAACGGCCATTGATGTCAACCTGTCGCCAGAAGAGAGAAACTTGCCATTGATGTAAACAAGCTTCAAAGCACTGGAAGGGTGTTTCTAAGTCAACTTCTTGGATAATGAACTGATGTCAACAAGAAGTGACTCATCGTAGGAGGGCCTTGATGTATCCCACATCTACAACACGAAACAAAGCAAATGACTTGTGGAGGTGAAAACGAACTGGCAACATGAAGTTCAGGAATGTTGGCCATGAAAAATGCAGGTTAAAAAGTATTGCAGTGTATGAGGCTTTTGACTGGATGACTTCTCTTGAACATGGATATGGTAGTGTTAACCCCAAAATATGGATGGTATGATGACTGGTGAACATAATAACCCAACCCAACTCAATCATGGAGACGAAGTGAAAGTGTCATGTTCAAGAGCGACTTGCTACCATAAGTTCTTCAAGGTTTTTCCCCTTTTTCCCCAGTCATTGTTGACCAGTACCTCTTTATTTTTTAATCAAGCTTGAGGAGGATAACTTATGCTTGTTCTATAATTCACCCTTTAAGCAAACCCATCGCTATTTGATGATTTAACGAGTCTAGTGACAGTGAAACTCGGTCTTGTCTAGATGAACAAGTTTATCGCTATTATTTTAATGAGTTTAACGACAATGAAAACTCGGTCCTTTTCATGTTTAGAGAGTTTGAAAAGAGACAAAAAGGAAACTCCATAAGTTATTTTTCGTAAAGTAATCTCTCAGGTCTGAAAAAAGATAAAATAATAAAAGAGGGATGTCATTTCCAATACTTTAACGAGCTAGAAAAGACAAGCACTCACCTATCTTTTCATGTTTAAAGACTCTTGAAAGAGTTTAAAGAGGACTCTATTTTGAGGAACGAGTGGTGTCTAGGATAGCAACTGGTTCCACTGATGTTAGAACTTCTCAAAACATTTTAATTTATGTGAAGATGTTGGCTAATAAGACCACTCATTGCAATTGTTCCTCAAAAAGGGTAGAGCAACCAAGTGAAAGTGTATGATCGACCGAAGAGATGGTGGCGATGGGATGAAAACAACCAAGGCTCATCTAATAGAAAATTCTAATAAAATGGCAATTATGAGGGTTAAAAATTGAAAATGGGTTCATTTTAGACAAGCTTGAACCATAGGGAACTATGCTTGGATTTAGTTTAATTTTTACACAAGCTTGAAATGAAAAACTATGCTTAGATTCAATTTCATTTTTACACAAGCTCGAAATGAAAAAACTATGCTTGAAAATGGTTTGTATGCCCCTAGCATGATGAAAGGGAGAGCCTTCTATAACCAGATGGAAGTCGTTGCATTAAGCAAGACAGTTATCCAACACCTTTTTGGCCTCGTCCAGATAAACAAAGGTGAATGGGGTGATTCCCTTCACATAACCTACGTGAAAACTTAACTTTTACCATTAGGTGCATGCCTCCAAAGCTTCATTACATTTACCTAAGTAGACTACTCATGGCTATTAGGTGGATGGAATGAAATTTCTTTTAAGAGATCAAGTGAAAGACTCGACTGGGATTTTACAAGATTTAATCAAAGACTCGACTTGGAAATTTGCTCCAGGGGTCCTTGTTTCATTTTTTAATGAGCTTGACACAAGACAAGGAACTCTATTCAGATTCCTTGATTTCATTTTTTAACGAGGTTGACACAATACAACGACCTTTCCTCATGGTTCTATTTCATTTTTTAATGAGGTTGACACAGTAAAAGAACTATCCTTGTAGGCCTATTTCATTTTTTAATGAGGTTAACACAGTAAAAGAACTATCCTCGTACTCCTTGTTTAATTATTTTAACGAGGTTGACACAGGATAGGAACTATCCTCATAGACCCGTGTTTCATTTTTTAACGAGGTTGACACAAGACAAGAACTATCCTCATGCTCCTTGTTTTATTTTTTAATGAGGTTGACACAAGACAACGAACTATCCTTAGAAATCCTTGTTTCATTTTTTTAACGAGGTTGACACAAGACAACGAACCCTGCTCGGACTCCTTGTTTCATTTTTTGACGAGGTTGACACAAGACAATGAACTAGCCTCAGATTCCTTGGGTTTCATAACTCATAAGTGGTCATGAAGGAAATATCTGGTTCCAATGCCCCTAGTACATGATGTACAACATCACTGAATTGATCGTCAGTTGATGTAGGTATAGAACAGGTTGCCACATAATTAACCCATGGTGGGGATGATACCATTGGTATAAATGGACCATTTAGGGATGATGGTTGACTAGGAGCTATATTTGGACTGAGAAATGAAAGCTGGTCAACGGTGACAATTTTGCCTTCATGCGGGAAACAAATCACTTGAAAGAGTTTTGAAACAATAACTCCCATGTGATAAACATAGTCACACCCAAGAAGTAAATTGTAATCTAAAGGTCCTGGGACTACCATCACGTTCTGATAAATGGTTTCTCCTCCCAAAGTGATAGGTAACTGTGGAAGGATCCCTTGGTCGATTGGTTCCTCTGTTAAAACCCAACAAATTCTATGTAATAGGCATAAGAGGTGGCGAACTAAGTGCTTTCCAAGTAGTTGAGGAAAGGATACTCACTGATGCACCTTCATCTATAATAGTGCCAGATACAATCATTTTACAAACTTGTACTATGATCTGGAAAGGCACATACGAAGGAAGGTGGGATCCTGCCAGTCGATTCCAATCAAAGAAGTGACTAGACCACTTGGAGGGGGTACTGTAGAAAAGGGAGGATTACCGCCTTGAGTTACTAGAGCGGGAGGATTTTCCTCCTGTCTTGATGGGATAGTAGGATCACCCCCAACCTCATTAGAATCCGAAGAAACAAAAAGAACTTGAGCGGTATCATTTTCACTCTCTTCGAAAAAGGTACGATTTGCTGAAGGTGAAATCGGGTCAACTTTTGACTCAACCTGTTGATTTTGGTCGGGTATAGACTCATAGGATTCACTTTCAAAGAGAGTGGGTTCGACCAACAGTCGATTTTGGTCAATCGGTTCATCAACTAGTGAAGGATTTAGGGAGAGTTTCCTGTAACCAGATGGAAATCACTACAGTGAAGTAGGACGGTTATCCAACACTTTCTTGGCTTCATCCAGATAGGGACAAAGGTGAATGGGGTGATTCCCTTCACATAACCTACAGGGAAACTTGAATTTTCCCTTCTTTCCATGAACTTTACTATCACTAGTTGATGGTGTGTTACCAACATGATTTCCAGAAGTTGATGACATAGGATGATGTGAACGAGAAGACCATTCTTCTAAGATCTGAGGAATATCAGGACAACTTCGAAGAACATGGTTTCCTGCACAAAGTTTGCATGGATATCGAACTTTGTGAGGCTTGATGGGAAGTTTATCATTAGATGTTGCATTCAAAGAAACGGTTGCTTGGTTTTCCCTTTGCTGAATTTGCTTCTTCTTCTTCTTCTTCTCTTTCTTATTCTTCCTAGCCACCTGGTTATTAGTACCAATACTTTCACCAAGTGAAGAGGAAGAAGGGGAGGAAGAAACAAACGAGGAAGAAGGCAAAGGGTCAACTAAAGGATCAACTGGAGGTTGATTTTGTCCAGTTGGAGGTGCACTCGATTGTGGAGAAATCACAACATTTTGAACCAAGGAGGTTGAAAAAAACCATACTGGCAATCCAATGGTAAATCCTGAAAGGGACAATGTATCCATATATGGAGCACCAATGTCTCTGAAAGAAGGAAAAGGACTAGGATTTCCATCACAAGGAATTCCTTGATCGGTGGACTCCAGATTTGTCGCCATATATTTCAACCTAAGATCAACTAAGGAATAAGGATGTTATTCTTGGTCAATTAATTTTAACGACACTTGGACACAACTTTGCTTTTTCAGTTTTAAAGAGTCAAGAAAAAGCTAAAGATAACTCTAGTTGCCTTCGATTTTTAATGAGCTTGAAAGGACAAGTGCTCAAATCGACCTTTTCTTTTAAGGAGTCGAAAAGGAACGAAAGTGACTACTCTGGAGAATCTAGACAAAAGGGTTTACCAGAACAATAAAAAAACTACAATATACACCTTAGTGATAAATTAAGGAGAAATTACCAAGCACTTATGTACGGCAGTCAATCTTCCCGAATGTTGTGTTCAGTGCATTGTGATCAATAAGGTGGTAGACTCGGTTTCCTATGGATAAAGGATTTATGCCTATTGTGGTCTCCCAATATATACATGATGGTACGGGGAGCACAAGTCCATGCTATCACTTGTCGTATCAAGTAGGAGGAATCACCCAACCTTCAATGAAAATTATAGCCACTAGTTTTAACAATGTTGGAACACGTCAGTAGCCTAGACCTCTATATATGTTGCGTTAAGTTCCAAAGCGTTGTTAGGTTCAATGAAATTCATTTTAAAGTTGATCTTGTTTAGAGTTTTCCTTTCAATGGTTCACCACGTAATGATGATCTAAAATTCCTAAGATATAATCTACAATGATAAACAATCTTTGTTTATTTGAGCAATGAAAATCCTAGCTACTAGGGAAAGAAGATAACAGTGATTTTAAGCAAAGAGCAAAGAGAACACACTAGTGCATTTCCCTAAATCATATTTTCACACACAAATAATAAAATGCTAAATGAAAATGCATGTATTTTCTTTTTCTTTCCTTAATTTGAAAGATGCAAAAAGGAAAACTAAATGCAGCAAAGATCTAAAATATTGCACTCAAAATGACATTTTCGACAACTTTTTCTTCAAAAAGAGAAAGGAAGACTCAAAAAAACACTTTCAATTTTCAATAAAAATTATTTCAACACTTTGAATGTAAACAAATCAAATCAAATGCATCAATAAAAGTTTAATCGATTATCAAGGGAAGGAACAATTTACGACACTTCTCTTTTTGACAAAAAACGACGATTACAACACTTTTTGTATCAAAGCGACAAATTGACAAAAACAACTTTTCAACAAAGGATTGTGAATGAGGAACAAATACGTAAAAAAATTCACTAATCCTAATGTAATTGAGGCTGATCTAAGTGATGCAAGTAAGCTTCAGTGAAGAGGTACTATTCATATGCAGCAAAACAAACAAACAAAACTGAAAACAGGTCAAAAACCCTCAATTTCCAGATGGAAAAAGAGTTCAGTCAATCATCACACCTAGGCGTCACATAAATTGAGATGCATCACACTTTCTACACTTGGGAGGTGGGATGCATACTGGAACACAATGGAAGACATTGTGATGGTCCAGGGAGTGCAAATGAAAAGGTTTTTGGCTCAAATGTGGAGCAATTTTCAATGAAATCAAGCTTGGTTTTAATGAACAATAATGAGAAAAGTATGATGGAATGTCTTGAGAGCTTACTGAGCTACCAAAAGGGAATTTAGATGTGCTTGCAAGTAAAATGTTTAATTCATAAACTAAACCATAGATTAACTAAAGTAGCATTAATCTACTATGAAATTGCAAAGAAAGACTAGTTCGAAAGCTACCTGGCTGGCTTCAGACTCTGTCTATAGTTTATCAAATTGAACATAAAACAAACAATAACAAAAAACAAACATCTGTTCATTCCCCAGCAGAGTCTCCAATTTGTTTATGGGAAAATTAGTGTCTTGTCGAATGACTAACCCTCTAGGTTTGGCAGCGACCCTAGAAACAATAGTTTAAAGCAATTCAATGATTTTTCCTATGTGTAACAGATAAGAGAAAGATAATGGAACCAACCTGGAACTTCCGCTTAATCCCTTGCTTGATCTATCTCTCCTTTGGCAGATCCTGCAACTCCTCCCCTTACTTAACATGCTTGGAAAGTACCTACACAAGTACAACAACAAAGAACCGTCAAAGCATCGTGATCTATTACAACATAAACATTACAGAATTAGATATATAATGAACAAAATGATAGAATTCATATTATTACACAATCATATGGGAAGAAACTTGAAGAGATTTATTAATAGAAAGGATAATTACAACCCCGCTGTCTGATCCAGTGCCATCCTCTCAGCTTCAATCCTTTTTCACCTCATGAAATAGCAAGATCACACCAACAAGAATACAATGCTCTCTCCTCAATTACAAACTATCAACACTTACTTGCAATTCACCAAATTCCAGCCTCTTAATCTCTTGGATGGGAGATCAATTTATAGATTTTTTCAAGGGTGTGAGTCATCCATGGGGTTTGATTAGTGTCATTCCACTTGTTACAATTAGTTCCACAAGAGAATGGATTAGAGATGGTTTCCTAGTTTCCTTGTTCACCCTTGGGCGAATTCAGAGAGGCAAGTGGCATAGGAGAAGTTTCTAGAAGATTCCATGAGCAACCAACTAAAAAACTGTCTCAGAAATTTTTCCATCCTCACCCATCACACCCTATAGAAGGCCTAAATAGTATGCATCACACTATTCCAGTGGAGCAGTCAGTATGGTTCAGTTTAGATAGTTTCTGGATGATTTCTGAGATGGAACTTTTGGGGAATGATGCACTCAGATGACTAAGTTCCTTTAGGGTATGAAACAACTCTTTTAGGGGTTGATGAGCCCTAATACATCAACATATAAGTTTGGGGTTGATGTGCCCAAAGATGTCTATAACAACACCCTCTTTTATCACCTTGGTTTTCTTATCGAGAAAATCCTTCTTTATTTCTTCCTCAAGCTTCTTAACTTCTGCTTCCACGAGAGCACTTTTCTCCCTTAACTACACCCTTTATTTCATTAGTTCTTGGAGCCTAAGATCACCATGTCAGATTTCTTCCTTAGGTCCCAAGAGTTCTGCTTCATTTAACTACACTATTCCTTCTTCCAAGGCTCTGTGAACCGTCATATCTACTAGCGCTACTATGCACAGACTAGGCATACTATACTCTATTAGGACTATAGTGTTTGCTCCATAGGCAACCCTAGAAGGTGTCTACCCCATTAGTTTCTTGCACGTTGTCCTATAAGCCCATAGAATTGCTGGTACCCGCAGGTCCCAATCATTTCACTGCGCATTATATACCCTTTTCAATTCTTTGCACACTGCATTAAAGGCTTCTGTGTGGGTAACCTTCTGCACACATATTCTTTCCACAGTTCATTTTCCCAAATGGAGGGACCGTTTGCATAATTGCCTCACCAACACCTGCTTATTTATTGTGTTCCCCAATGTGAAGTCCATGTGCATCTACACAGATTGTTTACCATATGCCTGTCCTACCTAGACAGATGCATGCGTGGATCATCTAGTCTATCATTCTTGTTTGTTAGACGCATCTGAGGCTTACCAAAATGTATGTGCATCATTCTCTTGCATTCGTGCCAGTCCTCAAAGCTTCCTTGGTGTGTACCCCACCACCTAGCGGGCGTAGCGCGTAGTACCCATTTCAAAGCCTCAAAACGTTGTTGTTCCAACATCTCTCTTTCAAATCTATTCAGGAAAGAATCTACCTCACTTAACCCATCATAAGTAGGTAGATTCCTCACTTCTATCAATATGCAACGCAATGATCTTGTCATCATATTACAGTTCAGTATAGTCACCTCATGCAACCGGTTCTGCCATCGCTCTATTTCCTCATCATAATTCGATGTATAGGAGCTTTCATGCTCCCATGATATTTGTCCATTCGGAGTGGGATTTACCAGTCTTTCTCTCACGCAGTTATCTTGTAGATGCAGTCTAAGTCATTGTCTCTTTCATAGTCACGTAGTGGCTCCGCGTAGCATGATCCTTCTATCGATAGTGGAGAAATTCAAATTGTGACATTGAATGGAGATCCATTTCTAGGAAAGGTAAATGGTAGTCGATTGATACAATACACCGGGGATCCAACCATATGACTATATGTCGGGCATAGTCTTAGCACTCTAGGCAGCTGCAAGGAGGCGCGGGACTATAAACTACATTGCTCGGGTTGTAGAGCTATGCGAGGAAGGGTCTGTGCGGAATGGGAGGATGTCACAATACCAACAAAAATTGAAGATTGGTTGGATAGAAATATACATGAATTCGTGGTGCAAGAAAATAAAAATCCACGACTGATGAAAGAACAGTGGTTGGAAAGGTATTTGTATGCAAAGGTACATGAAATTTTCTTATGTTCCTTCTTAGTTTAATTATACAAGTGGATCGTTAAACTAGCGGATGGACAGGGAAGGTGGAGGCTTAACATTCCAATAGTATGGACACCAGAGCTAATACAGATATTGGAAGCCTCTGAAGATAAGATTGTGTGTACTGTCGATCACTAGCTTGATCGTGTCATCGAAGGATTTGTGACAGATTTCGTGGTTGATACCTCGATCAGCTACAACGAAGCGGCTACCTTGATGTTTAGAGCTACACGATGTGAAAATTTATTCAGGGATAGTAGGAGAATAGGTCCTGAATATAGCCCGTTGATTAAGTCTCCTCTGAGTGATGATGAAGAAGTAGCACTGGCTTCACTGCAAAGCGTTGTCTAGTTAATAAGGCAAGGGTTCCTACGAATCCATCCACCCACGCCACCTCCATCTTCACCTCCGCCACATACACCTTCGCCCACACCACCACCACCTCCACCACCGTTCAATATGACGAATATAGTGAAGTTGCCCATTTTCAAGGGCTTGGGAAATGAGGACCTGGACCAGTTTTGGTTCATTACAAAGGTGGTGTGGCAAGCCCAAAACATTATAGATGATCATACGAATAAATAAACATTGGTTACTAATTTACAGGATTGTGCACTAACGTGGTACATCAAGTATTGCACTGATAACTCGACAGCGGCATTGACAGACATTCAGACTGTGCTAAATAAGGAATTCAGTAGACCCAAGTCTGAAGCACAATAAATTGTTGGATTCAAGGAAATCATGATGAAGCCTGGAGAGACACCTTGGGAACTGGATCAGACACTGAAGTGCAAGATCCACGAAGCTAACATGAATATTATGGATGGGCAGTGCCACAAATGGTCGCTCTTGCCTCATTTAAGGGTTGCTTTATCATAGAAAAATATTGGGACCCAAGCGGAAGCCCTGGATATTGCGATGATATTATATGAGACACCGATTCAAGATGTTGCTTTAGGAGTTCAGCAGTTTCATGCGGAGTTGTAGAACCTTTGCCTAGGATTCCAAAGTCTAAAAAAGGATAGAGTGGCTCAGCTAGAGGTGGGCAAAGAAGTTTTATGTTTTAAATGTAAGAGTCTGGTGTATGATAAATATCATTGTCCTGTCTTCACGAATTATGTTGTAGGAGGAGGGCCAATGCCTCTAAGGCTAGAAGCTCAAGCATGGCCAAGTATAGGGCCTGTGCTATGGTGTACTATCTGTCAAGTAGCTAGAAAACATGTGACAGATAATTGGCACTTGCTGCAGAAATTTGTACACACACCGCAACAGCTCTTCTACAACTTCTGCAAATTAGTAGGTCACAATGAGTGTAATTGCCATAGTTACGAGTTAATGATGGAAATAATGCCTGCATACCATATGCAAATAGAAACTCAGCCTCTAGATCAAGGTGCTAGGGGAGCGTGAGGAGGACATCAAGGGCACGGATGAGGCCGAGATGGAGGAAGACCTAATATAGGTCGGGGACAAGTTATTTGCTACAATTGTGCGGGCTCAAGACACTACGAGCAAGAATTTATGAACATGACACAGTTGTCATGCCGATACTGTACTCAGTTTGACCACATGATAGAAGACTACCCTATATTAATAGCTAAGATGTTGTAAAAGGGGAAGCAACCTTAGCAGCCTACTGAGAACCTTGAAATGATGAGGGTTGAACCCTGAAAAGAGGATCCTAATGTGAATATTGTGTTGTGAAGTGGAATGATTACTAGCAAAGATAAGGGAAAGAAACCCTAAGAAAGTAAATGGATCTGTAAAGCTCTAGAGAACAAGGTTGACTTTGATCTACAGTGCGTGAAAGAAACCTTCATGGAAGCAAGGAAAAGCTTTGCTAGGGCTTCGACCTCAGGAAGTCAGGATAAGAAGTATAAAGAAATGGACCCATCCATGCTTAATACCTTTTCGGATACCTGTATGAAGCTGTTATGTGATAGTAAGGTCGTGAAAGGATTACAGGGGTTGATCTATAAATGTGTTGGCAAAGAAAATAATCCTAAGGGACTGCACGTGGTCAGAAAAATTGGTAAGCATAAGGAAAAAATAGGGCGTGAGATGAGGTTTACCGTGCAAATAGGATAATACAAAATGGACCAAGTTATTCTAGATCTTGGGTTAGATGCGAATGTTTTTCCGAAACAAACATGGGAGAGAATGGGGAGACCTTTGCTGCAGTGGTCTACTATTCAATTAAGGATGGCGAATCAGCAAAAGATTAACCCCATCAGAAGATTGCAGGGAGTGATAGTAGATATTGAAGGCCCGATCACATTGGTTGATTTTGAAGTGATAGAGATTGTCGATGACATCAATCCCTACCCTGTGCTCCTTGGGATCGATTGGGCTATTGACATGAATGGGGTGATCAATTTTAAGAAGTGGATGATGTCTTTTGAAAGAAAATGGCTCCAGGTAGTTGTACCTCTAGACCCTACAGAAGGACCACGCTATACTGAACTGGTCCACAATTATGAAAGTGACGATGATTTGGACCAAATTTATAAGATGACAACACAAGATCAAGATTGGATGAATCTAATAGCTGATGGACATGTTACATGGGACTGCGAAAACTCCTACACATCAAATTCGGATGAGGAATTGGAACATTGGCAGAATCGATTGCACAAAGTATCTACATTGCATTGTAATATGATGACTAAATCATTGCATTGTGTATCGTCATAGGTAAGAAGTCTCCCTTATTATGATGGTTTAATTGATGTCGAAGATTTTGTGGATGCATTTGAAAGGGAAGTGCCATAAAAGCATCGCTTCCAAGCCTTGAACTTGGTGTTGCGCACTACGCCTGCTAGATGGTGGGGTATGCATAAAGACGATTTTGATGGATGGCATGAATACAAAAGAATGATGAGGGTGTGGTTTGGTTGCCCAAAGGTGTGATTGACAGAGAAATACGATGGGAGGAGTGATCCACGCGATCACTTAGCAAAATGGATTAATTCTTATGGAGCAAAACCGCAAACGGAGTGGGTGCATATGTTCTATCACACTTTGGACGTAATACCAATGAATTGGTACTTGCAAAATAGAGCTACGACATAGCATGGATGAATGGGATATTTTGAGACAAGGGTTCTTGATGACATTCAGCTTTGAGGATGGATTTGAGTGCATCGATAAAGTGTTACACGATGTCAAGGTAGTGATCTTCAAAATACCATAGGATCCCAGATTTGATTCAACCAGATTGGACCACCCAGTTGCACCATATGCTTGAGTGCTATAATGTGACTGTTGAAGAAGAAGAGTAGGATTCAAGGAACACGAATATCCCATAGGTAGAAGTTCACCATGAAGTTGAGGGGCCATAGCTAGAGAATCCAGATATCATCGCACCATTGAGAACTCGACAAGTGAAAATTGGGACATAGGCGGAGCCAAAGTTTGCAAAAATAGGGGACTACTGGGATGATGCTATGGTGGATAAGGTCACTAGTTTGCTCCACAAATACCAGGATTTGTTCCATACAAATTTTTCAGACTTGAAGGGGATAATAGGCGATTTAGGAGTGATGAATATAAACGTTGAAACTAGACATGAGGCCTGTGAAACAACGACCATATCACCTTAATCCTATGTACAAGGAAGAGGTCCACTTGGAGCTGGACAAAATGTTAGCAGCAGGTATTATTGATCTAGTGGAGGAGTCTGATTAGGTAATTCCTATGGTAGTTCAGGAAAAGAAGCAAAAGGATGAAATAAGGATGTGCATAAATCTCAGGAAGCTAAATGATGCTTTCATACATGATCCTTTTCCAACTCCGTTCACCAATGACGTGTTGGATAATGTTGGCAGACAGGAAGCATATCCATTCACTGATGGGTTCTCGGGGTACCATCATATCAAGATCGCACCGGAAGATAGGATTAAGACTACCTTTGCAACTGATTGGGGATGTTTTTAGTATACAGTAATGCCTTTTACACTGAATAATGCACTAGAAATATTTTTGCGCATAGTCATTGCAGTGTTCAAAGAGTTTATTCACAAGCTTTTTGAGGTATACTTTGGTGATTGGATGGTGTTTGGACTAATCAAACACCATGTAGCTAGTTTGCACTTCAGGTTGGATATGTGCCAAAGGTATCAGATCGTGCTAAACTTGAAGAAGTGTTTATTTTGTGTCCCTTTTGGAATATTGTTGGATCATGTAGTGTGCAGACAAGGATTAATGGTGGACCCAACTAAGATCACAGTCATAATCAATTTGGAGGCACCAAGGAGTGTTAAACAGTTACGCGTAATAGTGGGTCATACTAGTTACTATCAAAAGTTCATCAAGGGTTATGCTCAGATTACTGTGCCAATTGAAAAATTGTTGAAGAAGGATGGTACATTCTATTAGAATGAGGAATGTAAGTGGATCCTAGATGTAGTAAAAGAAAAGATGGTCACCACACTGATCCTTGTCTTCCAGGATTGGAAGAAGGAATTTCATGTTCATGTGGATGCATCATGTATTACACTAGGAGCAGTACTAACATGGGCTGGTGAAGGAGAATTGGATCATCCAATAGCATTCGCGAGCTGGAAGTTGTCGAAGGCTGAAAATAATTATTCGAAAACAGAGTGTGAAGGGTTGGCTATGGTGTATGCACTCCAGAAGTTCATGCATTACTTGCTAGGCGGACACTTTAAGATGTATACAGACCATTCTGCATTAAAATACCTGGTCAACAAGCTTGTGTTTGGGAGGAAAATATGTAGATGGTTGTTGTTGTTTCAGGTGTATGATTTTGAATTCATTATGAAGCCAGGGAGATTGAATGTCATGCCAGATGACTTGTCACACATTCAAACAGGAGAGGAGCCTACTAATTTGGAGGAAGGATTGCCTGATGTGCAGCTCTTTATGGTGCACATGGAAGACAATCATTTTGCAGACATCAACCACTTCATGACTATGAAAACAACTCCAGAGGGGTACACTAGTCAACAGAAGAACGAATTAGTGGTACACGTGGTAGACTTCTCTATTATTGTAGGTCACTTGTATAAGATGGGATCAGATGAAATATTGCGACACTATGTGCTTGATTTTGAACGAAGAAGTATCCTAGTTGAAGCTCATGGGGGAACTCTGGGAGGCCATTATGTAGGAAACACAATAGTGCATAAGATTATATTGTTGGGTTGTGGTGGCCAACATTGCATAAGGATTCGTAAGCGCGTTGTAGGGCGTGTGATTCATGTCATAGGATGGGAAAGCCATCGTAGAGGGATGAGCTTCCTCTAAATTTTCAAGTTTCATTGCAGCCATTTGAGAAATGGGCAATTGATTTTGTAGGGCCAATGTAGCCTCCAGGAAAGAAGATAGGTGTGCGGTATATCATCACCGTGACTGAGTATTTGACCAGATAGGTGGAGGTGCAACCCGTAAAGGATTGTACAAGGGTAAAAACATTGAAGTTCCTATTTGAATATGTGCTGACTAGGTTCAGTTGCCCAAAGATTTTGATGAGTGATCATGGTACGCACTTCCTTAATGAAACGATCAATGCGTTGATAGACGCGTTCCAAGTTTATCATCGAAAGAGCACACCATATCATCCTCAAGCCAATGGGATGATGGAAGAATTTAATAAGATATTGGAAAATGTGTTGATGAAATTTTGCAATGCACAAAGGAATGGTTGGGACGTGCATGTACCTGCTGTGTTATGGGTGTATAGGACTACCTGTAAGAAGTTGACTGGATAGACACCTATTGGGCTAGTCTATGTCATAGAAGTTGTGATTTTGATGGAATATATTGTGCCTATTCTATGCATAGTGACGTTCATAGGAATGGCAGACTGCGAAGCCTTAGAAGAGAGGCTCACGTAGTTGAAAGAGATGGAGGAAGACAAGTTCTTGGCTGGATTCCATCAACAAGTTCAAAAGGAGCACGAAAAGGCGTGGCACGGTCATCACATCAAATTGCGTACCTTCAAGGTAAACGATTTAGTTTTATTATATGACAACAAGTTGGACAAATTTCTAGGAAAATTTTAGATGGATTGGTTGCGGCCATATGTGATCTAGGAGATTACCGATGGTGGAACAGTTCTGCTTGTGACATTGAATGGAGATCCATTTTTGGGAAAGGTAAGTGAAAGCTGATTGAAGCTATACATCGGGGATTTGACCAGATGACTATATGGTAGTAGCATAGTCTTAGCACTCTAGGTTGCTACAAGGACTTGTGGGACTATAACTACACTACCTGGGTTGTAGATTTGCACGACGAAGGGTCTGCGTGGAATCGGAGGATGTCACAGTACCAATAGAAGCATGAAAGGTGTTGTACTATAGGGGTGGAGACCGCACAACATAGCCAAAAAGTGACCATTACTATCATTGTTCATTATTTGACTACCAGAAGATGGTTGGTAGGAGTGAGCGATCAACATTTAAGGCATTTAAGGCTAAAATCAAGTGTGAAATCTTTGGAAATATGTCACCAATCTCACATTTATGAACGGAGTTTTAGGGGAACTGTCGAATTTGAATTTGAAATTGCCTAAAAATTATAGGTGGATGTCCAACGAGAAACACTTTTCATTCGAAGAATTTCTGAGTTGTGTTGTCTGTTGCGTAAGCTCCCTGTGAATTTTCTTGCAAGCCCTGTGTTTGATTAGTATCATGAGTCCGATCATAACCCCATTAACAATGTCATGTCTACACTAGCTAAGATTGCTACTACTGGGGTTGTTGTCACCTCTGAAGGAGCTACCCCTGAGGTCATGAGTATGGAGGTTCCTGCAGTAGTGCCTAAGGCACTGAGGTTTCCTACGCTGAAGCCTACGCCGACGAGAGAGGTTCCCAAGCCAAAGAAGGATAAACAGAAGAAGATGATGTCAATGCATGAGTCACCAAGGAAACATCTAGCTACACAGGCTCAGAGAAAAGAAAATCCAACCACTCAGGAGAAAGGCAAAGTGGTAGAATTGGAGGTTGAGGAGGGCACTGTGGACATAAATATTGAGGGCGTAGACCCTATTTCGAAGCTGTCAGAGTACATCACTCTACAGCAGGGCAAGGTGAAGGTCTTGAAGGACCCAGATGAGGGACAGTTCCTCCTAAACACACCCCTGCTTCCAGAAAACATAATTTTCGAAGGTCTGTGCTTGGCGTGCATCCTACATATGAAACTTGAGGTTTGGGATTTGGGGAACATTAAGAAGTTCCCCCACCTGGCTATTGATACCTTGATGAAACAAGTGCTCTACAAGGATTTTGGTGTCACCGCGTTGGAGCCGGAGGAATCGATTCATGGGGTAAATAAGGCCGGGTTATTGAACATGCTATGGGTGCCTCACTACCACCGTGCCCCTATAAATTTGACAGTCATTAAGCAGTTGTTGTGCCTTATACATGACAGGTGCTTGTGATTGAGTGAGCCCGTACCAATCACTAATATGTTGATCCATAGATAACATTACTCCCTCATTTAGGACTGAATCCGGAAAAGGCTTTTGGTGGAAAGTCGGGCAAGTGCTACCTCACCGAGAAGATGAAGGACAAGTTTGAACTTGTCAAGAAAGCACATGGGTATTCTATTTCCAGTATTACTGACCCCACGATGAAGGTGGTGATCAGGGGCTCAGTACCAAGTGTCGTAAAATGGTCAAAAATGAAAGTTCTCAGAACTAATTGGAACCTAAACGACCGGCAAGTGCTCGTCTTCCCGATTCCGGTGCCGTAAACGGTTCAAAAAATGGTCACCGTATGTGAAAGTTATGGCAAAAACAAAATTGCCCAATGACCTTTAATTTTTTTGAATTTTAAAAAAAAATTAAAAAGGAATATTCCACGGAATATTCTATGGAATATTCCAGGAATATTCTATGGAGACGGGCCAATCTAGGCCGCCACGTGGCAAGCCTGGAGGACGCCACATGGCCATGATACCGAAGCTGACATAAGCATCTTTGGGAACAGCCAATCAGAAGTTGCCACGTGGCAGGCCCGGAGGCCGCCACGTGGCCCAAGGTGACATCGACGCATCTTTGGGCGTTTGTTAAAATTTTCAGGTCATTCGTGGTTTGAACCCACGACCTCTGTCCAACAAAGCCCAAGCTTTACTAACACACCACAAGCCATACGTTCGAAAGGTTGACGGAGGATTATTTAATTAAGGTTTGAATTTTGTTATGGGCGGGAAAGAAGGGGGCTAGCCCCTAAAGGCCAGTCCCGCCTCCATACGACCATGCCTCGTGAACCAGGGGCCATAACCAAACAGCTAGTGCGAATTCCAAGGATAACTGCCGAGCCAACCAACGTGGTCACATGCAGATTTGGTGGGCAGTTAAGTTTCAGTTGGCGATTTTTTGGCTGAGCTCCACTAAAGTTAGCTGAAGTCATTTTAGGAGAAACTGGCAGTTTTCATTAAATGGCCATAACTTTGGCTAGGAAAGTCTGTTTTGGACAACTTTTTTTTATTTTTATTTTGGGTATCTTCGACCTTCTGAAGCCATTGGCACAGGTTTCACAGCCATCTGAGGTCATTTGCAGGTGTTTTAGCTTCGGGGAAGTTCCAGGAGCCACCAAGGCCAAATCAGTTTGGGAGCTGCCTTGGGAATTGTGCAGCCAGTGAATGTGGAACGAAGGTCAATCCTGAAGTTTTCCAGCCTTCTGAATCCATTTCTATAGCTCGTTTTTCCTTCTGAGGAATTCTTCTCACTGTTTAGCTTCAGGGAAGCTTTCAGGGCCACTAGGGCCATTTCAGTGTTGGAGCTGTTTGGGGGCTATGTTCATCCGTTTTCGGTGATTCAAAAGCCTATGTCTGCTATTTTCGACCTTCTGAGTCTAATGGCAGAGGTTTCAGAGCCAATTTAAGTCATCTTCATCTCGAAATTCTCCATGCAAGTTTAAAGGGCCACTAGGGCCAATTGGGGAAAGTACTGTATAAGGTACAAATTTCACTGTTTAGTGTTTGGGAAAGAGCATGTTTGGCTATTTCCTATCTTAAGATTCTATATTTACAGTTAGATCTATCCTTGGAAACACCCATATTCTTGTATTAGCCTTTGTAGCAATTTTAATACAAGAGGACGAGCCTAGTTGGAGAGGTTTGGTCCAACAGATGTAGCCCAGAAGGGGTGAACTGCTTTATCATTTTGATGTCTTTATTTGCTGAAGATGATATGATAAAAAAACTGATATAAAGTGCTAAACAACAAACATACATAACTTGCATGCACACATAATCACCTATTCATCTACAGAAAGTTAATTATCTTATTTCGCAAGATATCAAGCTTCAAGTATGTGCATGTCAAAGTCTTCTAAGTGTTTACTTTGCTATTTCTTTAGGCAGAGCCTGTAGAGGGCCAGGTAGCCTCTGGAACTCATCCTCTCTTTGGAGGTGACATGTCCGGTGAATGCCCCTACAGTCTATCTCTGTATAAGAAATAGGAAGTTTTCACCTTTTTAGAGGTCACTTGGAGTGTATAGCTCACATTTGCAATTATTGGAAATGGATACCTTGCACCCTTAAACAAGTACATTCCATTTTTAGATCAGGTGGCCACCTAAATTTTGGCTGGAAAAGTATGAGAAAGTGTCACACGGATGAGGTGCTGGCGCCAGTGGTTTTGTTAGCGGCTCAGTGCGCGGAAGCCATACAGTTCAACTAGGTGTGCCACCTATGCAGCGAGTTCCTCGTGAACTGTGGAGAGGCACTGGACCAAAGTAAAACTTTCCATTACTCATGGCTATTATTGTCAATTTGCTAGTTGCGTGGGAGTTTTCGAAGGACAACCAATTTCCTCTAATTGACATAGATTTACTAGAAGTAATGAATTTTGCTTCGCTATGGGCCACAAAGGACATTGTGTGGGTTCAAGAAATTAAAGTTGTTTGGGTATTGATGGAGATAAGCATTCATATGGCCATCAACCGAAATCCATGGTTGTCACCAACTATCTTTGAGTAGTTTTCTAGGTATGTGGAGTTCAAGGCAGACTTCCACCATGTTTACATCTAGGTGCTGAAGGATTTGGACCAGAAGTGGTATGATCTTCACTACTTAGCTATGGATGATGCCATTGCAGAGGTCCTCAAGCGATGGCCAGAAGATTGGCACACACCATCGGATTTGGCTGTCAGTACTAGGAAGTCTGCGAAAAAGTAGAAAAAGGAAGCAGCCCGACTAAAGGTTCAAGAGTTGGCTGAAAAGAGGAAGAAGGAGACTAAGGAGAAGGCCCACACGGAAGTGGAGTGTGCTGCAAAGGAACAAGTAGAGTAGGAAGAGCGCGTCTGTGGTAGAAGTCAGTAATATCCTTCACCCCAAACAGAGGATGATGAATAGTCAGAACAAGGCAGTAGAGGTCTAGAGAGAACTCCTTTCCACGTAAAGTGACATAGAGAACAGGAAAAGGAGGGAAAATGAAAGAATACCAAAGCCTCCAAATCATCACTCAATCCAATCACCTTTATAGAGGGTGACTTGGATGATATTGGAGTCAAGGTAACGCACACGAAAACGAAACTACTACAATAGTTTGAGCAGCAGTAGAAGAAAGCACTGGTCACTATAGAGATGGGTTTGCGTGAGCTGCAGATCCAAACAACTAGACTGCAAGCATGTGCGGGGTAGAGCAGCACGAAATAAACTAGTTTTGCACCAAGGACCACTCAAACAATAGACTTGGTCCGATCCTTGGATCTCCAGGAAGCTGCGTTGCCGGATGGAGCTCTGAGCATGAAGGCGGAAGATGACAAGGCTACTATCAATGCTTTAAGGAATGTTGGCCTCAACTTGGGGATGATCCCTAGTGAATTCCTTCACACACTACAAGTAGGTGTGATTGCAGAGATTAGGGCCCAGGAGTAGCATGCATTGAGCATGATCAGTGAGCAGAAATTCAACAATGAATAGATGTTCATTGAGAAGACAGTTGTGTTAGAAGCACGGAAGAAGGTTCAGGAGGAGAATGAGAGAACCACAGCTGTGGTGGCTGAAGCATGCCGAATTGTTCCAAAACTGCACATCCCAGAAGAAGTGCCATTGGAGGCCAAGATTCAAAAGTTGGCTACAGGTGTGCATGATGCAAAGACAGAGCTGGCTAAGGTTTAGTTTTAACTGTACCTTAAAATCACATAGCTTGAGTTGAAGTCACAACCTTCAACTCCACCTGAGGTCAGATAACAACGTGAGGCAGCTGTAATGGATGTAGTCGCAATAGTAGATGCCATGGTGACATATTGAACCCCACTCCTTGAGCAATCTATGGAGGTCGTTATGACTATCCAGGAGGATCCTAACCTATAGAGGTTGAACACAGAAGCTTGTGAATTGCAGCAGTAGTACGATGAAGCAAGAGCGACAGCGCCCACCATCTCTATATCATAGTGACTGGCTAAGTTGCATGAGGAAAAGTAGTTGCTCAAACAGGTGGAGGAAATGCAAAGGAAAGAGGTGGTCCTCAAGGCCAAATTGGAGCCTTGGCTAGATGAGGCCTATGTTATCTCTACTTCCATTGAGGAGAAGTTGGCGAGCCTATATAAAACACAACAGAAGATAAAGGAAGACAGCGTAGGACCAACAACCGAGCAGCTGGTGGAGCAGATCAAGCAGGAAGCCACACAGAGCATGACTGAGGTAGCAATGGCACAAGTCAATCTGGGAGGTCTCTATAGTGAGATCTCCAAGCCAGAAGAGTGACTCAGGGTTGAGTCATGATATTTGTGTTGGGGGCCTGTTGGGAGAGGGTCCCCTGTCGTCAATTTTAGGGAAAAAAGCCCAAGTTTTTGTTATGTGAGGTGTAAAGTCTCCGCAAGTTGTGATCCCAGAGCACATAGATAGTAAGTATCATAAAGGGATTTTATCTTATTTTATACACATTGTGTCAGCTTCAGTAGATCTACCCATGGTTCGCGAACCATGGGATTGTATAAAAAGGAAAGTCTTCGAGAGTCTAAGGCATGATAGTGGAGCAAAGAATGAATGTAATGTGTCATTAAACGTGAAGAGCGAAGAGTCTTAGAGTAGAAGAGAGGCTTTGCAGTTGTGTGAACAGAGGCCTAGAGTAGAGTCCACAATTGAGTGCACAGACCCCTGCAGCTGAGGGTGCAGGGCAGTCTCGAGTTTGTAAGAAGAATAGAAGCATTAATAAAGAGATTATTCTGGAAATATCTTTGTTTTGTCCATTTACTTATGTTATGAGTGATTGCATGATAAATGATGGGTTTATGATTTAATACTATATTGATGTGCGATTCTTCATGGTTTACATTGTTATATGAACGCAAGTATTAATATATGTTTACACGAAGAATATCTTAATGCATGTTAAAGATATCAAATACCTAGGTTGATCTTGGTAAATACATAACTATGAGTAATTAAAGAGGCACATAAGTGGTTGATTCAACTCTTTAGGGTCCACGAAATATAGTTGTAGACCTTCACGAAGGTCTAGAGGCTAGTAAGAGACCTTCACGAAGGTCTAGACCCTCTAATACTTGGCTTATTGATCTATGTGAAGGCAGAGTTAGGGCACAAAATGACATCATGCTCATCTCTGGGTGTGGAAACTTGGTTCCAGCATCCCCCCATACCACTTCGGGTGAGACTTCAGTTTGCGCTATGTGGATTGATGCCGAAATGGCTAGTAGGGTAGGGATTTGTTTGGAAAACTTAGCTCTGAACCTAGATCGGGACCCACTAAGCCAACACTGAGCTACTCTGCGAGTACCAGGATCTTTTTCCTACCAAGTTTTCATACCTAAAGGGTATAATAGGTTACTTGGGCATAATGAATATTACTCTCAAGCCGGATGCAAAGCCTATTAAGAAGAGTTTGTATCATCTTAATCCCAAATACAAGGAAAAGGTTTGTCATGAGTTGGATAAGATGCTAGAGGCAGGCATCATAGAACCTATGGAGGAATCTAATTGGGTGAGCCCGATGGTGGTTCAGGAGAAGAAACAGGAGGGTGAAATAAGGATTTATGTAGATCTGAGGAAGCTTCATGATTCTTGTTTCCATGATCCATTCCCAAATCCATTTATTGATGAAGTATTAGACAATGTTGGAGGGCAGGAGGCCTACTCATTCACCGACAGGATTTTAGGATATCATCAGATTAAGATTATGCCTGAGGATAGAAGCAAAATGACCTTCACAATGGAGTGGGGGTGTTTTCAATACACTATAATTTCTTTGGACTTAAGAACATGTTTGTGATATTTTATCACATAGTCATTGTAGCATTCAAGGAGTTCATTCATAAGTTCTTAGAAGTGTACTTTGATGACTGGACAATGTTTGTGTTAGTAAAGCGCCATGTAACAAGTCTGTGCTTGATGTTGGATATGTGTCGTAGATACCAAATCACCCTAAAACAGAAGAAATGCATCTTCTAGGTTCCCTTTGGAATCTTGCTAGGTCATGTGGTGTGAAAGCAAGGGTTGATGGTGGACCCTGCCAAGATTGCAGTGATAGTGAATCTGGAGGCTCCAAGAAATGTTAAGAAAATGTGTGCAATGCTAGGACATACAGGATATTAAATAAAATTTATCAAATCATAAGCTCAAATTATTGAAGAATCTATTGGGACGAAGAACGTCAGTGCAACTTAGATGTTCTGAAACAAAACATGGTCACCATGCCGATATTGGTATTCCCGGATTGGAAGAAGGAATTTCATGTACACGTTGATGCCTCTTCCATTGCATTGGGTGTAGTATTAACGCAAGTTGGCGAAGGAGAAATGGACCATCCTATAGCCTTCACGAATAGGAAATTATCAAAGGCCGAGAAGAATTGTGAAGGGTTGGCCATGGTATATGTGCTACAGAAGTTTAGGCACTATTTGTTTAGAGGGAATTTTAAAATGTACACTGATCATTCTGCCTTGAAATACCTAGTCAATAAGCCTGTGTTGGGGGGGAAGATCTGCATATGGTTGCTACTATTCCAGGAGTATGACTTTGAAGTAATTGTGAAGCCATGGAGGTTAAATATAAGGCCTAGCCATCTATCACGGATCGAATCAGGAGAGGAGCCCAATAATTTAGAGGAAGGGTTTCAAGATGCACAACTCTTCATGTTACGCATAGCAGATAATAAATTTTCCGATATTATTCACTTTTTGACTGTGGGGATGTCACCGACAGGATATACAAGTCAACAAAATAAGGAACTATTAGTTCACGCATCAGACTTTTCAGTGATTGCGGGACATTTGTATAAGATGGGTGCTGATGAAATACTACAAAGACATGTGCCATATTTTGAGAGGGATAACATTCTTGCTAAAGCTCATGCAGGGGCAGTGGGACAACATTTTGTAGGAAAGATGACTGCGCAGAAGATTTTGTGTGCATGCCTATGGTGGCTTACACTGCACAAGGATTCCAAAGAGTATTGTAAGGCATGTGATGCATGTTAGAGAATTGGCAGATCATTGTGGAGGGATGAATTGCAATTACAACCTCAAGTATCATTGCATCCATTTTAAAAATGGATGATTGATTTTGTTGGTCAATTTAGCCCCTAGGGAAGAAAACAAGTGCGTGTTATAGCATCACCACAACATAATATCTAGCTAGATGGGTAGAGGTAAAACTAATTAAGGATTGTATATGAGCTACAACAACGAATTTTGTTTTGAATATGTCTTAACTAGGTTTGGTTTCCCGAAAGTGTTGATGCGCGACAGAGGTACGCACTTTATGAATAAAACAATTAGCATGTTAACAGAGGAATTCTAGGTCTACCATCAGAAGAGTACACCATATCACCCATAGGCCAATGGAACTATTGAGGCCTTCAACAAGATTTTGGAGAACACACTTATGAAGATCTGTAATGCACAACTGAATGACTGGGATGTGTGCATACTTGCAGTACTATGGGCGTATAGGACTACATGAAAAAAGCTGACAGGACAAATGCCATTTAGGTTGGTCTATGGGGTAGAAGTTGTAATGCGAATGGAGTAATTGTGCCTAGTCTACGCATAGAAGCTCTCACAGTTATGGTAGATCGTAAAGCCTTGGAGGAATGGCTTGCATAGCTGATGGAGCTTGAAGAGCACTGATTCTTAGCTGGATTCCATTAGCAAGTATAGAAGGAGTGTGAAAAAGCATGGCACGATCACCACATCAAGATTTGCATGTTCAAGGTAAATGATCTTGTCTTGTTAGACAATAGTAAATTCACTAAGTTTCCAAGTAAATTTTAGATGCATTGGCTCTGGCCATATATCATCAAAGAAATTAGAGATGGAGGCATAGTTCAGCTCATGAAGTTGAATGGAGAACCTTTTCCAGGAAGAGTTAATGGAAGCCTGTTGAAGCTGTATATAATGGATTTTGCATAATGACTATATGGTGGCAGGATAGTCTTAGTGCTCCAGGCAGTTGCAAGGGAGTGTAGGACTATAAAGTACACTACCATGATTGGAGGACTACGCAGTAGGTGGGCTGCATGGAAGATGATGAAGATACAACCTATGAAGATACACGTAGGAAGCTACACTATGGAGGGAGGTCCCGCACAGTATAGCAGAAAAGTGATGTTGGAGACACTATTCATGCTTGACATCTAGAATACGGTTAAGAGGAGCGGGTTGGTGGAATTTAAGGCAAAATCTCTAAAGATCTGTTTCCAAAACAACATTAATTGTTAGAATTTGGGGGGAATGATTGGATTTGAATTCAAAAACCCATATAAATTACGTGTGTCGGTCCAACAGAGAACACTTTGCACCCTTAGAGTTTTTGTCAAGTTGTGTTATCTATTTCCTACGAACCAATCATATTGGGACGGTTTAGTCATGAGCCCTGCATTTTCTAAGTTGTCTAAGTTGAATCAGAAATTCATTCTTGAAAAAATCCTTGGATCAAGCCCTACAGAGATTGTGAGTACTAGTGGTGGTGTTGCTTCCGAAGGAGCTACCCCAGAAGAGGTGTTTTCGGGAAAACTAGTATCACTATTTGATATACTAGTCCCAATAAGATGGATAGCTATCTTAGAAACAAACAATTCAAGGCAACTTGTGTTTTCCTTTATGGATGATAGATAAGAGAGAAGCAGAGAGCACCAACCTCAGTCTTTCACTTGGCTCCTTGCCTGTTTCCTCTCTCCTTTGATAGGGCTTCGCCACTCCTTTCTCACTTGTCCCACTTCAAAGAACACCTGTAGAGGCAAAGTAGCAAAATACCATCCAACCATAGAGATCTATAATACCATAAACAACAAAGAATCAGATGTAGATTAACCATACAATTGCATTCACAAATGCAAGATTTACAAGTGAACAAATATATGGAGGAAAAATCAAATAAATTTATTGATAGTGGAAGTAGAAGAGAGGATTACAACCCAACTGTCTGATCCAGCATCATCCTCCCAGCATGAAAGCCCTCTTCACCTCATGAAACACAAGATCACCCAACAATACAATGTCTTAAAGAGAAACCAATAGCACTTCCTTACAAATTAAAATATTCCAGCCTTTGGATCTCTGGGATGAGGGATCCATTTATAGATATTTGCAGAGAGGTGAGTTAGCTTCTGGATTTTTGATTACTGTCATTTCACTGATAGTTCTCGGTTCCACTTGGAGATTTCATGATCTCTTACTCATCCCTGGGCGAATTCAGAGAGGCAAGTGTCATATGAGCAGTTTCTAGAAGATTCTTTGAGTTTCCACCTAGCAAACTGCCTTTGCCATTTGTCTGCTCTTGCTCATCACACCCTACATAAGGACGTTTCAGTATGCATCACACCCGTTGTGTGTAATAGGTGAGATGCATCGCACCATCATCATGGAGCAGTCTATATGGTCTAATTTTGACCAGTTCTGAGTAGTTTTTCAGGGAGAACTTCTGGGAAATGATGTAATCGGTTGACCTTGATCCTTTAGGGTTTGAAACAACACTTTTAGGGGTTTGATATCCCTTAGTTTATCGACATATGTGATTGGGGTTGCAGTGCCAATATATGTCTATAACAGTTGCCCCATAAAGCATGAGGTCGTAAATCTTCTGATGTTGGGTGAAATGCTTTATCATGAGGATCCAAGGTTTTTTGAACTGGAAGGTGACCTGTATAAAATACAATACAATACATTATTTTCATTTTATTTTCATGATCTAGCTGAGGCGAGCATTCCCATGCTTAGCTTTGTAAATTCATCTTCATGTATATAGGACAGATAATCGTCTGCTATTGCAGACTGGTGGTTGAGCCATCATCCTTTAGCTTTGATGATCATCTGTGCAGCTACCGTGTACATTTTATGTCTTTATTTTCCTAAATATATCGTAGCTCGAATGGATGAAACTAGATCTGGGGTCTTCAAAACTCATTCAATATTCACTCGATGTACAAGTCGATCCATGTGAAAAGATGTTCTAAAGTCGAACATGGAAATACATTGCCTGATTACCATCCAATGATGTAAGATGTTAACAGGCACGAGAGGAATCACTGATAATGATAATGACCCTAAAGGTACTATAGTACAATTCACATGGTGTGAATATAGGATCTGATATCGAACACCACGCAAAATATTTCAATCGGAGGCCATTGATGTAAACCTGTCACCGGAAGTGAGAAACTTGCCATTGAGGTATGTAAGCTTCAAAGTACTAAAAGGGTTGTTCCTAAGTCAACTTCTTGGATAATGAGCTGATGTTGAAAAGAAGTGACATGTCGTAGGAGGGCCTTAATGAATCCCACATCTACGACACAAAATGAAACAAATGATTTTCTGGAGGTGAAAGCGATCTAACGATACAGGGTTTAGGAGTGGTGGTCATGAAAAATGGAGGGTGAAGGTATTGCAATGGATGAGGGCTGGGTTGGTGAATTCTCTCAGCAACTTCTCTTGAACATATCGACGACTCTGTGATGGATCGATAACGTTAACCCCATGGATGGTACGGAGGACCAATGGTGATGGTGAATGGAATAACCCAACCTGACTCAATCATGGTGATGGAGTGAAAGTGTCATGTTCAAGAGCGACCTGTTACCAATGAAGTTCTTCAAGTTTTCTTCCCTTTTTCCCCAGTCATTGCTAACCAGTACCTCTTTATTTTTGTCAAGCTTGACGAGGATAACATATGCTTGTTCTATAATTTTTCCTTCAAGCAAACCTGTTGCTCTATTTTAGCAAGTCTAGCAACAGTGAAACTCGCTCTTGTCCGGGTAGACAAGTTTGTCGCTATTATTTTAACGAGTTTAACGACAAAGAAAACTCGGTACTTTTCATGTTTAGAGAGTTTGAAAAGAGATAGAAAGGAAACTCTAGTAGTCCTTTTTCGTGGTATAATCCCTTAAGTCCGAAAAAGTATAAAATAATACAAAATGGATGACTTTTCGATAGTTTTAGTGAGCCGAACAAGACAAGCGCTTGATCTTTTTGTGTAATGATCCCTCAGGTCCAAAATGATTAAAATATAGAGGATGATGGCACTTCCCTTTACTTTAACGAGCTAGAGAGGCCAATATCTCGGCAATCTTTTCATATTTTATGAGTCTAAAAAGAGCTTAAAAGAGACTTGTTTTTGAGGAACGAGTGATGTATCTGGGTAGCAACTGGTTCCAGGTAAGTTTGGAACTTCTCAAACACTGCAGTGTAACGAGGGTGGCTAATAGAACCACTCGTCATAGTTGTTCCTCAAAAGGGTAAACAATCAAGTGGAGGCGTATGATCGAATAAAAGAGTGGAGGTGATGGTAAGAACATGACCAAGGCTCAAAAGGCTGATAGCAATGCGATGACAAATGCTATTTACCGAGGGTGGATTCATTTTTTAATGAGCTTGAACCCTGCGGTAACATTGCTCGTTGCTAGGTTTATTTTTTAATGAGCTTGAACTTTGTGGAAACATTGCTCGCGATAATAGTCAGAGATGTTCAATTCACCATTAACACTATGTTCTTTTGACGGTCGTACTACCTGTTCAATTGCTCCATCAAATTGATTAGAAATGTAAATACATGCTTGAAAAATGAGTTAAAAACCAACATCTTACTTGAACTACTTGAACAATAACATAAAAGTAGTTTTCCTCTCATTTTTACCATTTCAGTCAAATTTTGGATTGTTAGAGCTTTGGAGGTGTTTCCCCCCTTGAATTTCATCAGCTGATTCCAGGAGATTCGGTGGACTATTTTCGGTGCCATATGGACCAGGTAGGAGCTAACCCTGAGCTCTTCAATTGCATTCTTTCCTTTTCTGATTCTGAGTAGCTTTTCCTATTTTTTTGGGCCTCAGGGGTTTGAACAATTCATTCTTTCCCCATAGCACTTGGTATGCATCGAAAAGTGCGATGCATACTGAGCTAGCCATTGGCCAGTTAGTATGCATCCCACATTGTACACAACCAAGGTGTGATGGGCACAAGAGGAGAAGTTTATGCACTATTTTTTCATGGAAATTTTGCCTATTTTTTCCCAAATCAGGATATGATTGCCTTACATGATCCGGGTACGGTTACTGCATTGCAAAACTGTAGCTTGCTCAAATTCTTCTACATATCCAGCATGAGGCAACAAATCAATTTGTTGCAATATATTCTCAATGCATGGGATTCTACCAACAAAGTGTTCCATATTAGAGGTAAATCCATCCCTTTGATAGTTGAGGATGTCTACTTTTTGATTGGGTTATCGAGGCATGGCGCCCCTCTCTCACTATTAGGATTTGCCCGTGGGGGTGAATCTGTGAGGGATTATATTCATCAGTTTTGTAGAGATGGGTCTCAATCGAGCAGGAATGGTAAGACCAGTTAGATCAATTTTGTCCTAGACACAAAACATTTTGTAAAAAACTAGAAACAATTATATATATTTTTGATTTTCGGAGTTTGATTTTGGTTAAGTTATATGATCCTAATGCAAATGTTGATTGAAATGCTTTTTCCTTTATAAATGCCGCCAATGTCTATCTAACACATAATTTGCTAATGAATCAGTTAATGTGTTTAAGTTTTTGGAAATGTGTTAATACTGAATAGAATCAAACTACCTTTCCAAAATCCTGACCCTTAGGAACATATGATAGATAGCTAGATTCCAAATGGAATAAACGTCAGTAAGTTGTAGGACAATGAGTTGTGAATCTAGCCTGACAATAAGTCAGCGTATGCCATGTGCGGTGGCATTAGAGAGAAGCTCCATCAATTCATTGTACTCAACGATGTTGTTCGTTGATCGAACAATACATATCCCTCTGAAACTAACTAACTCACCGCTTGGATCAAAAATGGCCCAGGCTACAGAAGATAGATTCCGCATACTACGACTAGCTCCGTCGGCATATCCAACGAATGATTCCAACAGGTCTGACATCTACAACATATGCAAAGTGGATTACCTAACCAAAATGATCACTCTTGACGAAAACAAAAAACGTAACAAAAGCATATAAAGAGATTACTACACTTAATCAAGCATAGTAACGCTTAAGATACAACCCATTTCGGGGTTGCGACAGTGGAATCCCATCATAATCTTCTAACTCGTAGGCTCCTTTTGCTAATACTCATTTAACAATGTAGGGTCCATTCCACAAAGGTTGGAACTTACCTGCTCCCAATTTATCGGATTCCTAATTGTATAACAAGACCAGGTCACCTTCTAAGAAGACAGGGTTTGACATTTTTGTCAAATTGCGCCTTGACTTGTTTCTTATGAGCTTTTTTGGCTAAAGTAGCATCACGATGGGTTTCATCCAATTGGATTAGTTCCAAGAAACGAGCCTCTTCCTCTGAAGTTTCGGGAAGTATATCGATTACGAGTTTGAGAGATGAAATTTCACACTGAATCAGTAAGACCGCTTCTAGGCCATACACTAGCTGAAAGGGTGTAAACCTAGTCACATTTCACACCGATGTCCTATATGCCCACAAGGTTGAGTATAGGATTAAGTGCCAACTCCACTTGTGGACTCCAATAATCCTTTGTAGCATATGCTTAAGGACTTTATTGATGACCTCAACTTGTCCATTGGCTTGTGGATAATACGGAGTAGAAATTTCGTGGGACAGTCCTAATTTGGCAGCCAATTCAACCATCATGTGATTGCAAAAATGCAATCCATGATCTGTGACTATTTCTTGTGGGACACCAGATCTAGAGACTACATGATTGAAAAATAAAAGAGCAGCCATTTCGCCACTGTTGTTTAATGTAGGCATCGCCTCAGCCCATTTTGTAAAATAGTTGACTGCGACTATGATATACCCATGCCCCCCGGCCGAGGTGGGGTTACATGTCATGAAATCTATGCCCCATTTGGCGAATGGCCCAACAGCAACTACTAGATGCAGAGGTGCGGTTGGTAGTCTGGTTTTGCGGTCGAAGATCTGACAAGCATGGCAACTTCTGACCGCGATTATGCAATCTTTGAATATAGTAGGCGAGAATTAACCTGCTCATAAGATCTTTTGTGCGGTAGCGTAACCAGATTGATGCCCCCCACATGCACCTGAATGACAATCATTCAAGACTTTTTTGACCTCCTCATGGGTGAGGCATCTTCATAGAACTATATCAACACCACGACGGTAAAGGGTATCACCGACGATCATGTAGTATTTTGCTTGGTAGAGTACATCATTGTTCAGAGTGAGAGGTATTAGGCCTAAATGTTTAGGTTTGGAGATAAATTAGTATATCTCTGTAAAACGGATCGCTTGGCGATATCAGAAACAGAGATTCATCCACGATTGATGCTTTAGATGTTGAATCATTAGACAACGATGGGAGGTTGCATAATAATTCCGCAAAAACTAGAGATTTCTTTGATTTGGATTTCGTGAATTCCAAACCAAACTCTTGCAAAATGGCTATCCATTTTGAATATTTTCCCCCTAGTAATTGACATGACAAAGTGTAGGTCATAGGGTTTCAATCTGACAGATTGGTAGTTTTGCGAAAGAGGATATAGTGTCGAAATATCTGTACTGCTTGTACAGTTGCTAGAGCCAGCTTTTCAACATAGGAGTACTTTCTTTCTGTATCATTTAAGTTTCAGCTTAAATTAGATTGTATGTTCAATTCCGTCATCTTCTTGTACTAAGACCAATGTGATGGTTGTATCTGTTGCAGTAAGATACAGGTTAAAGTCCTTTTGATAGTCAGGAGCGTACATTAATGATAATTTTATTAGGGAATCCTTTAAAGCATCAAAAGGAAGCTTGCGCAACCTGATCCCAGTTGAAGGGTACTTCTTTTTTCAAAATACATGTATAAACTTTAGCAAGTTCAGTGTAATTTGGAATGAACCTCCTCAGAAAGTTTGCTTTACCTTAGAGTTTCTGAATCTGAAGCAAATTTGAATGTGGAGGCATGTCGATGATTGCCTGAAACTTACATGGGTCGAGTCGAATTCTGTCCTTAGAAACTACAAAACCAAGTAAATGACCAAAGCCGACACAAAAAACACATTTTTGTGGATTGAGTCATATCTTGTAGTGCCGGCAACGTAGAAATATAGCTCTCAAATGCTGCGGATGATCATTCTGCTTTTGTGAATGAGCCGGTAGATCGTCGAGATATGGTTGAGCAATGTGCTTGATGTCATGGAAGGCATAGTTCATTGCCCTCTAAAAAGTCACCCCTGCACTCTTTAAACTGAAACGTAGTTTACAGTATGCGAATGTGCCCCACGGACATATAAATGTAGTCTTCAACTGGTCTTGTGGGTGGATGTTTATTTGATTATACCCGGAAAATCCATCCATGAATGAAAAGATTTCACATCCGGCGCATTCATCAATTATCTAGTCGATCAAGGGTGTAGGGTAGTTGTCCTCTAGACAAGCTTGATTTATATCACTGTAATCAATGCACACTCTAATCGTTCCTTGCTTTTTCATCACAGGAATAATATTCGATACCCAATCAGTTAGAGGAACTGGGTAAATGAAACCAGCGTATAAAAGCTTTTCAACTTCTACCTTGATGGTAGCGACTTTCTTCGGGGGAACCTGTCGAAGCCATTGTCTTACTGGTTTGACATCTAGATACATCTTAATTTCGTGTTCAACGATGCTTGAGTCAATGCCTGGAATTTCTTCATATGACCATGCAAAGACATCTTTGAATTCACAAAAGAGAGTGGAGTATATTTCCAGTTCTGAAGAAGAGCAAGATTTGCCGACATGAATATTCTTTACAACATTAGGTTTGGTCGAGAATTTATGGCGATAGTTTCTTCAATATTGGATAGATTTCGCTCGGATACCACCGTATTTACAGTATTTGATAGAAAATCAAAAACTGAAGGATGATCAAGGTTGCTGGAATAATCTTCATTTCTATATTGAAGATGGGAACGATGGTGGTAATATTCCCATGGTGCCTATCCTATCATCATTGACTGAATGATTCCTTCATCTGTAGAATGTACATGCGACCAAGGATCTGAAGAGGTGCCATATTCTTGAGACCTATCTATCCAAACACTCGATGAGCGTTGATTTTGGTTTTTCGCCCATGCCAAGAAAATTGATTGCTACAAAATTTCTATGGGGCTTGGAGGCAATACCTGGCAATGATCCATGTTAAAAAAATGTTCAAAAGTCTTCTTAATCTTTCCCGATGTAGAAGATACCATATTACAAGTTTCCACCGTGGCCACTTCTGCCAGATTACTTGGAGGCGGGAGGGAAAAAGTACCCATTAAAGCAGGGCCTTTTAGGAGGCCTACCCTGACATTTTGAAGTAATTGGGAGCTTCCATGGATCATTGGAATGCTTCCCGTAACTTGTGAAATGTTGGAGAGAAAGGTTAGTTGGTCTATGACTGTAATTCTGCCTTGGAAGGGAAATGCAATCTTTCTAAAATAAGTTGACACAACACTAGCCATAGCATAAATCCAAGGCCTTCCCCATAGGATATTGTAATCGACATTTCCATCGATAACTTTGACTTCAATTTCTACCGTCTTGCCCCCCAGTTCGACTTGAAAGTTACTTAATATCCCATACAACATGTATGTTTTCCCATTGAACGCTTTCAATGTCATTGATGATCGCGACAAGGGTGGTGACCCTAAAGCTTTCCAGCAGCTCATTGACATTATTTAGGTAGATGCACCCTCGTCAATGATCATTCGATGAACAGTTTTGTTGAGAGCTTTTACCTGTATAAGGAAAGAAAGTTGGGCTGGTAACTAAGGTTCATATCCTTTGTGATTAAAGGCCATAAGATTGGAATCCGTTGGATCAATCCCACCTATTGCTGATAATAAAGCTTGCTTTTGGGAGGGGCAATTCTACAGTACTTCAAGTGTAGATATAGCAGATGGTGATTGGGCCATATCCTCTACTATATTATAATTTTGTGATACTTGAGCACGAGGATTAAATGTCAATTTATGTACTACTCCCTTTGGCGGCTTTATCGTTAGTTCAGGAATGATGGGTGGCACAGCTTCTGATGAAGTTGTTGTCGAACTACTAGGTTGATCAGTAGCCTTGTTGTTGTTCAACATCTCTCGATTCTTGTAATCTTTGTTCCTCATCGATATCAAAGCATCATTTTGCTGCTTCAACACGGATAACATAAGCACTTGGGATGGGGAAGCATTTTTGATAGCAACCAGATTGGTTTCTGGGTTTGGAAATGGATCAGTCAACACCGTTGAGGTGCTCAAAGATTTTAAAAAATTCTTGACCTCAGCTTCATGTGGAAAATATTTCATCCAATGTTATTCATTACATATGAAACATGGTTGACCTGGTTTCTTTTTCCCAGTAGGGTTTTCAAAATATTTTTCAGGAGGTGAATCTTCCTGTTTATTCTTTTTCTTTTCCCTTTTCTTCTTGCCTCCTAGTTGCTTCGGTTTTTTGCCTTTGTTGGATGACACATCATTAACATACGAGGCAGGAAGTTTTTCATTTTTCTTTTTTCTAGAAACTGCAAGGGCTTTACCAGTTTGAGCCTTTGCGGTTTGCATACTTGAGGTTCCAATCATGCCATCGCCCACACAAGAGTCCATGTTTGATTTAGGAGGGGGGGAATGGAAAGTTCTGGTCTAGGAGTGTCAGGAATTTTCTCATAGAGCATGCCAGACTGAGTATAAATCAAGTCCAGATATTGCGCATAAGCAATAACTTGCTCTTCAGTGACAACTCCCCATTTTGTCACATCTTCTATAATAGAAGGTAATAATGACTTAATAACCACTCAGCTAGAAGGTGATCAGGAACATAGATTTTTACCATTCGACGATGTCGTAGTCACTCATGAATATGATCAGATATGTGGGTGGCAGTTATCTACTTGAAATTGGTAAGGAGTTTTATTCCTGTTTCATACCTTATGTGTAATTGAAAGTGTGTTAAAAAGGTAGTGGCAAGGGCGTTGAAGTTATCAAATGATGCTCTAGGCAATTCGATGTACCATTTCGCTGCCAAACCAGTTAACATTCACTGAAAAAGGTGAAGCCTAATCAAATCATCATTGAGGGTGTTGGATGAACACCACAAATGAAAGGTCATTATGTGTTTTGATGGATCTTCACCTGGATTTCCATTGAATCTAGGAATATTTGACGGAATTTTATGAGAAATTGCTGGCCACCAAGGTGCATAGGCAATTGGATCATTGGTTAATCGGTTCAAATCTGGTAATTCCAGAGTTGCTACAAAGGGAAATCGTTGATTCAGGTTTGGTGAAGCATACCCAAGATAAGATGGGATTGCCTGACCAGTGGGTCTTTGCATACCAACATAATGTATCTGATGCTGATAACTTTGATAAGGTTGATGGACATAACCAGTATAGAATGGTTGTTGATAACTGTTTTGATAGTGGGGTTGTCCATTACCTAAAGTGCCTTGTTGCTCAAGTCCTCGGTAAACTTGTTGGAATTGGCGTTGTTGATATTGTAACAGCCATGTTTGTTGAACCATTTGTTGTTGCCCAATACTAGATGATTGACCAAGATGCGTAGTCATAACACCTGTTTGAACCTGAGTCATTTCACTTAAGGAAGCCTAATATGAGATTGTGGAGGAGCCGTAGAGACAAGAGGTTGTTGTACTACAACTTGAGTAATTTGAGGTTGAAATATAATAGGTTGTGCTTGTACTTGCGCCACAGTCACAATATAAGGGGTAGTGGTAATATTCGACATAGGTAGGGTTGGTTGCATTGAATATACAACCCTTGGTTGTTGAGGCAATACTGGTACCCAACCATTGGATGTAATTCCAATTTGACCCGAATTTTGTTTTGAGCTCTCATATGGTTGTTCTCCGGGAGGGAATAATGAAAAAGCATATTGCCCCCTGTATGGCGGCAATCTAGTGCTCAAAGGATAGATGGATCTTTGAAGACTAGGCTACCCAAATTGAAACCGGTATGCGGGATCAATTTGCTGAGCTTCAACAAAAGAAATGCCAGATAGGGTCCTGGATGAACTAATGGGAACAGACCATGTCATCGAAACAGTCCCTGGGTGGACTCCATCTAGTGATTGATAACTAGTTGGGACGGATGGTATACTGGAAAACATCACAGGATTGGTAGCAGGAGGTTCTGATGCATCTGTATCGGATGCAACAGTCCTAGATGTTGACGGTTGTTCAGACATATTCAATTTATCCAAAATATTTCCTAGCAATTCGACAGGAACTTGTGATGAAGGATGATTGAAAGAACTAACTTCAAGAATAGAAGGGTATAAGTGGATCCCAGCTCCAAAATGCAATGGAGTACTTGTTGAAAAGTGTGCAACAAGAAATGCTTGTTGAGAATGCAACAAGATGATGGAGCTTAGTGAAAAGAGTCG
>APFE030760161.1:3985-22056 GCA_000404065.3 Pinus taeda | reverse complement strand
GAAACTTTTTGTGTGATCTAGTATGGTAATATACATCGACCCTAGACACTAAGATGTGTCAGGGGCTCAATCTTCAAACCGTCACCTCGGCTTTGGGGTAAAAATGAATGAAAAATCCAGAGAATTATCCGCCTCTGAAAAAGAAGGGATAATTAACCGGATAAAAAAAACACTCCAAGGTGTACTCGTTTACTGATCGAGTCCCACATCCTAAGCCTGTTACAAATTCAAGAAACATCATACTAGCATCACTTATTACAATTCCCCGCAGGGTGTGGAATCTGGTACAAAGAAGAAAGATGATGAGAAGATAGAAGGAGAGTTAAAAAACTCTGTTGACTGATGACATCTGATGGTACAAGTGTCCTCTGGATCATCCTTGGGCATGGAGTCTTCACCAAATCATCAGGTGCTACTCCAGTAGTCAACACTCTCCAACCAATCATTTCAGCCTCAAACTCAAATCTCGGCCCTGTATTCACTGAAATTCAGCCTGAAAAGCTGGCCCGAAATTCTCGGGATACCTGCCAGACTGCTGTAGGAAACTCGAGCTACAATGGCAGCTTCCTTGCTGTGTGTTCTCCTCCCTTTTCCATCCAATCTCTGATTCCTTGCTTCTTAATCTTTGCTCTCCTGAAGTCTAATGAGAATAATGAATGAGCTCTTCATTTCTTTTTCTCTTTTTGTCTCTCCAAAAGATGAGAACCCTAACCCTTAGAAATCAATCTCAGCCCATGAGATCAATGGATGAGATAAAGTCCCCCACATGACCCCCACCCTTATGTGATCCCCCTCAATTAATGAGCCTCCTAGTACTTTAATGTTTTGTACCATGTCACACTTTTTCTCTCATAAAATCACTTTTAAAACATAAGTCACTTTAATAATATAAAGTGTACTTGGTACTTTTTGTCACTTTTAAAACATAAGTCACTTTAATAATATAAAGTGTACTGAGTACTTTTCTCATGAAGTCACTTTTATAACGCATGTGACTTTAATAAATTAAAGTACATAGTACATATCTCATAAAAAGTACTTTAGCTCCATGACATCAATAAAACACATAAATTCACTAGACAAAAGGGTCATTAATGTGTCTTCTTAGGCCAAAAAGATAAATGCACTAGGAAGCACCTCCTTGGTACCCTTATTTTCAACATTGTCACCATCTTTTGCATATTATTCTTGATAAACTTCATGGGTTAGTGGCCCCATGTGCATGAAACACATATGTGACAGCTTATTTGATGTGTGGTGGTTCTGGTTGATAATGAAATGAAATTGCTCAAAATACCTTTCCAATTGAAGCGCCTTGTTTTCTGCAACTTAATATGCAATTGCAAGTTATTGTAGTTTCTGATGATCAGTGTGGATGTTGATCTTCTTTCCGGACAAGTAATGTTTCACCTTCTTTACAATTTACACCAAGACTTAAGAGTTATTTATCATAAGTTGGGTAATTCAGTGCTGTGCAATCAGTAAGTTGGATTGATGGAAGTCTGGCTTACCACAATCTGGCAAAATGACACGTTAACCATTTTGCATTTTTCTCTACCTCCAAAGGCTGTTGTGAATTGGGAAACTCCAAAGCTGGGGTTTCAAGATAATCTGCTTCAATTCGTAAATGCACATGCACTGACTTTTGCCATAAAAAACTCTTGCAACTCACTGTTATGGAAAGTAAAGAGGCTGCTATTGTTAAAGAGAGGCATTGAACTCACACAAATTTTGGGCTCCTGTTTGAAGTCCTTTATTCTGTTGGCCACTTGAGGATAACATTAATCTTTGCTAGAGCAATCTTGAGCTTACCTTCTCCAATAACATGTCCCAAGTATATCAATGATTGTTTGGCAAATTCACATTATACCAACAATTGTTGGTTCTTTATTATCGCCAATTTCTGCATCACATGCAATATCAAATGATCAAATATCATCTGAATGAATCAATGGAAGGGCACATTATACCATTCATCAGTATTTTAAAAGTAGCTGACGGATTGCATGATCAAAAAGGGATTATGAACCACTTGTAAAATCCTTGCAGTTGTCTTTTAGTTATCCTTGTTTTCACTTGAACTTGATGGTACCATGAAATGATATTTAACTTGGTGAATAACTTTTGTTGTTGAAGCTGATTCAACAAGTCGTTAGTCTTAGGCAATGGGAATTGCTTCTTGATGGTTATCTTTTTGAGAGTTAGTAATCAATGCACATTCTCCAAGTTCAATTCTTGTTGGGTACAATTTGATTGGCACCATCTATTACAAACCATGCTAAGAGAAAGACAAACTCGTGGTCTTTCTGGCTAAGGCACAAGCCAGAAGACCTTCACTCTTTACAGTTTTCAACACAAAATGCACAAAACACTATTTGCAGGCACTATCCCTGCAGATAGCATAGATAACCCAGGTGGAACTTATTTCTCGTGGGTCTTCAATTTTTGACATAACTTGTTTGTGGGCTTTTAAGTTACCCATTACCTGCATCTGCGCGATTGCAAATGCCTGTAGACTAAAACTTGCTGTAGTCTACAAAATAGTGATTTGTCTGTTATATTTGTGGGCAATCATTGTTATGGACTGGAACATAGTTTGTATTTTTTGACATAGTTGATATCTTTATTGTTAGGATTCATATACAGGGACAAACGTTGATGGAAGGGATATAATTGATCTCATTATTGTTACGATTCATATACAGGGAGAAACGTTGATGGAAGGGATATTGTTGTGCAATTTGCAAAATACGGTCCGAATGCAGAATCAATGTAAGTTTATTGACATGGTTATATATGTGATGAGAATAAAGGAATATTTATGTTTCTATTCAAAAAATTAAATATTAGAGTGGGTTCACATTTTCTATTAATCTTTCAGGAGGATGTAACTATAAAAGTTTTCTAAATCAGTTTGCATAACTCGTTAGGTGTTGCCTTGTATTTCTGTTATTTTAAATTGTTTAGCATATTAAGTAATAGTTTATTGTTGTGCTCTTTTATTACAGTCAGAAAGGAAGGCTAACATCAGAGCCTCCTAGCTCAAGGAGACATAGGAGTCGCAGTCCTCGACGTACCAGGTAAGGGGTATGGTTGAACTAGTATGACAGTAATTCTCTTTATTTCTGATCAGTTTTCTTTGCTTCTATCAAGTTTAAAGCTTGTTGTTTTATTATCTCGAGTCACAAAATCCCTTCCTGGTGTTTGGTTTTCCAGCAGAAGGGCCATTGATAATTATAGGCCTCGAGATTCTAGGAGGCGGAGTAGGAGCCGTGATAGATATGAACATCATAGATATCATGAGAGAGAGCGAGATTATCGCCGTCGAAGCCGAAGCCGCAGTGTGAGTCCTTCATACAGTCGTAGTAGAAGCCGAAGTAGGGATGATGAGAGAAGGAAAAGATCTCGGAGTCGTTCTGTAGACAGGTAATGTTGGTTTGCTGGATTGGAAAACTGAAACTGTGATGATTTTTATTGCAACAATTGCATATTATTGATATAAACTGCATTTGGTGGTTGTCATCAGTGGTTCCCCAGTTCGGCACAGTCGGTCTCGTTACAGGAGTGCCACGCCACAGCTGAGAAGTCCAGATCAGTCTAGTCCTCCTGCTAGGTCTCCTGCACGTGCAAGCTTATCACCCAGTGCTCGAAATCTGTCTCCAAAACTTCGGAGTGTGTCACCTAGTAATTCAAGTAATTAAATGACTGACAGACGGGATTTCATGGAATGAATATTAAATGTAATAGTTCTATTGTTGAGATTGAGCTTTAATGCTGAAATTGTTTGTTTTTTCCTCTATGCAGTATAATGAAATCTACTTTAGAAAGCTGTTGTAGATTCAGGTAGCTTCATACACCAGTGCAGTTCGAATGTGCTTTTGATCTCATAGTCAGTACTACTACTTGTGGTGTTGGACACAGATGACACATAACTTATGCTATGTTCGAGGAGTTGTTTTTTGGATGGTTAGTCTTGATTACCCGGATATTTATAATATTAACCATTGCTGGGTTGTTTATTTAGAATGGTGCCAAGTACTGGTCATGGCAGATATTTGGCATCTTCCATGAAGTGCTTAAATTAGCATAATCGTTTTTATGGACTGGAAGTAATAAAATTGTGCTATTCTATTTGTATTTTGTCTATTAGTAGAGGGCATACCGTAGTCATTAAATTTGAATTTAGTTTTTTTCTTTTAGTTCTGACTTATGGTCGGCCATGACTGGGATGTGATAGTTATATGGGGCCGTGGAAACACTGCTGGTTGCTGTGATGGTCATGATGATGGGATGGGGCCATGTGTTGATGATGATGGGCTGGGGCCATGTGTTGATGATGATGGGCTGGGGCCATGTGTTATTAGATGCTGATGATGCTGATCAAAAGGGAAAGTTCCACTCAATTTTTGCTGTTGATTTTGATGATGGAAAATATTGATGTTCAAGAGTGGTGAGATGCAATGTTCGACAGGGCGGGTTCTATGTTAAGTTGGTATGGAGCTCTCTCACGATGTTGAATGCTTGGGTTGATATTGTGGAACTTGCAAACTGAAATCTTGTTCCAGTTTTTTTCTTTGTTTTTTCATTTTTTGTAGTTTTGTTTTTGGAGTGTCTTATTATTCTTTTGAGATAGAGTGGATTGCCTGGAGTTGGTTCTTTCATTATTAACATTTCAGCATGCATATCTGGAATCTGTACGAGAACAGTTGGGAGCAAATGTTATACCCTGTGATGGATTTCTTGTGAGCTATTCTAGGAGCCATTTTGTGGTCCTTTTGTTCATCACTGTAGCATAAATAATTTTTTTAGAATACATTCAGCTTTGTCTCCCGTTTGCATTGCACCAATCTATAATGAAGTTCAGACTTTTGTTTCTTCGGTTTCGATTCTTCTCTTTTCTTTCTCGTGTATATATAGTCTTTCCCATATAAAGGATGGAAATCAATCATTTTTGAAGTGCCTGTTTACTTTTTCCTTATGTAACTAGCAGCCAAGCTTATCATGGAGAGTTGATTGGAATGTATTAGAGATATAATTATACCTCTGACAACCAAGTATTCCCCTACAAGTTGGGCAAAATGCTCGTTTTGGAAGGTTTTGCAGCTCTCTGAAGGTGAGTTCAAGGTGAAGTTTTTGCAGTTAAAGATTAATCAGGTTTTTGATAAAACCATGTTTTACAGACTTAAGTTGGACTGTGATTTATGTTTTGTGTTGGTTTTTCCTGTACTCGTTTTTATTGTTTATCCTGTGAAAAATTTCATCTTTAGCTGCTGACATGGTACTTTATGGCGAACCTTGGAATTTTAGAAATTTTGTATTTAAAGGATTCTATCAATTTTCTGCAGAGTAGATCTCGTTAATTTGGTTGGCTTCAAAAAGTAGGGGAAGTTCCAGCTGAATGAACTTAGACTGCACAGAACATATGAACCATCTGGAAGATTTTCTTATTATTGTTATCAACGTTATGCCACTTATCTACGAACTTATGGTATTCAAACAGTGCTTTCTACTGAAAATATATCTTGTTTGGTTTATAGTAATATTAATAATTGTTGCTTGTTTAAATTATGTGGTGTTGCCATTGGATATGCATGTCTAGTTATTTCAGTTCTCTTTTGGTTGATAAAATTTGGGATTCTTTCAACCTGTTATCAGTTAGGCATTTACTTCAGGATTATCTATCATTTTGGTAAAGATTATTCCTCTTTGAAAGACAACTCTAACAGTGTTTGAAACTTGTTAATTATGCAACCCAGAATTCCGTTACAAAGTTTGTCAAATGAAAACTCACTATTATTTTCTTGCAAATATGTTTGATTTCATTGTACTGACAAACTGTCAATCTACTATGAACATTTTCCTCTAGATTTATGTTTGGTCATTACTAGTTATAATTACTGTTTAGAAAGGCTTTCAGTCAAGACATGCAAGCGGACTCGTGAAAGTGAAACTTTGGCTAAAAGCCACTGTGAAAGCGACCTGGCAGGTCAAAACGAGCAAGTGGACTTGTGAAAGTGACCTTTGGCTAAGCCACCGTTACCTAGAACTGACCTTTGTCTAAGCAGCCATTACCTGGGGAATCTATTTCTCTGAATTTGCCTGGGACTCCATGAAAAGTTTAATGAAATCATATTCTTTCATGAAAGGTTTTTCTTGTTTTGAAGTTCCTTTTGAGCCTTAATTCCTGAATGATGAAATTTGGATAATGCATAAGAAAAGGGCCGTAAGAGTTGCACAGTTGGTCTGTCTACTGTAAGGTATTCATAGGATAACCAATTGTCATAAAGTATGACACAATGAAGGAATGCATGGCTTGTTGCTTTTCAACGGCACTGAAGAATCTAGGTTAGGGTCTTAGAATCTCTGACACAACCAGCTCAAATGTCACAACAAACTACTTTGCTGAGTGGAATAAATATAGCAGTAAATCAACTAGTGCACAATTAGACAACTTTTTACAATTTTTCAACAACCAAACTTCGTTATGTTATCAATCTATATTAATTTCTATAATAAAACTTTCTAGGGCTCCCATACCAGGGATCATGGCCCTCATACAATCACTGATAGAATAATACAAACTAGGGTTTGGTGTTAACAACTATGTCATCTAATCTACCCAGAACAAGATACCAACTGACCTACTAGCTGATGTAGTGCACTTCACAGCTCCAATTGGTGGTACCCTAGGGCCTAAACACAACTGCTGGTCCTTCTGCTCCCAATCTACAGCAACACCAATCTGCCTCTATCAATGAATCCTGCTCCTTTAGGTCACTGAACACAGCTCACCAATCTGCCTTCTAGCTGATCATTAGTCCATCGACAAATCAACACATAGTGTCTTCTTGCGAGTTGTTCACAACTCCGTTTGTGAACAACTCGTAGACTGCCCATTGTTGCACAACTCTTTAGGACTTCTTCCCGCTATTGCTTTCCTGTGCTGCTCCAATGAAAACACACTTTGGGCATGGAGGGCTGCCCACTATGACTGTCAAATGTCCTTCTCCTCCAACAGTCAACTTTAGGGCTGATCCAAGTGCTCCCTTGGATGCTCTTTAGCCTTTCAAAGAACAATCTCTGAGCTTCTCCAAGTCTGCTCTTCTTACTGCTGTCAATGTCATTCTCAATAAGCTGATCTAGGGCATCAAGGACACCTTGCTGCTGCCCTCCAAACAGACCTTTAGATGTCAAACAAGTCAACAAATCTGTCCTAAACTAGGACCTCATCAACTGGCAAACAAATCAGCTTGAAGACACCTTACGACATACCTTTTTACACTTTTTGGGTCTGTGCTTCTATTGTAGGATCTCGGCCTGGTTAGGGTTTCTTATAAGTCCACTTCAACCCTACCAATTTGTTCCAAAACCCCTCCTCTAGCTGCGGTCTTCTTCCTCCTCCAATCCTGTACCCTTCACTGGCTTCTAGGGCTGCTTCTAGCCCACTGTTAGGCCTTTCAGTCCCCTTCCAATCTGAAGTTGCAGGGCTCGGCTCGCTTGTCCAGACAGTACAGAATTAGGCCTGATCGCAGAGGATTATTCAAAACTCGCACAAGAAACAGCCCAGAATTCCCCTTCAAGTCATGGTCTGCACTCCCTTTCAAACTCTGCTCCAAACCAGTCACAAGAAGACACAAAATAGTCCTTATCTTCGGCTAGGGCTCCTTTTGATCTGCGGCCAATTCAGAGATGTCTTCCTCTGATTTGTTGCTCCTTGGATGGTCAAATGAGCCTCTGCTTCATCTTCTGTTTATAATATATATGCTTCCTAGGGTGTGCAATGACCAGCCCTTTAGGGCACCTTTTCAAGCAAGCCGAATTGAATCCTTTGTTGCAAGCCCACATGAAACACATAAAAAATATGCCCACATGAAACAAAAAATATATTCTCCACAATGACAAGGGCTCTCTTGGCGCTTGATGGCAATCCCTTGCTCCTCTAAGGGTGGTCTATCATCGCTAAGTGCCAAATACTGTACATATATACGTAGTTTCAAGTGCTTTCAGTGAGGATTCAGTGTTCTGGACATCATAATACTGTAAAACTATGTATATATGCAATACTGTGTGAAGCAGTAGATAAAATTCATTAGTACGAAGTTTGTATAGCTGTAAAGAAAATGGAATAAAATTTAAATTACATCAAAGGCGTTTCTTTTCGGAAGGGTAGCTATCAACATTTGCTTGTGCGAAAGTTGTTGTCGCTACCTTTGGGCTGCTAAAAACAGTAATATATGAAATCTGATTTGTCAGGTTTAGACTTTGGTAAGGGTGAATTATAAGCTTCTGTTTTGGTTCTGAATTATAATGGTGATGAATTCTGGTGGAGTTGCGCAGAATTGTAGGGGTTCGCTAAGATTCTCCTTTGGCAGCAAAGCCTCAGGCCAGCAGTTAGCTACTGCCTTGACCCATTAACAGTTGAGCTCCCTTAATTGCTGCTGTTACACCAATGTCATAGTTAATCGTGCAACCCCTCTTTGTCTCTACAAGTGGTGCAATATCTTCTCTGGGAACGCATTCCCCAAGACACCTATCCTTAATTGATGATAGGGAGGAAATGATTTTTCAAGAAAAAGGTTTTTTGGGTGCTTCACTGGACGCCATGTGCATATAGCCATGTGCTGTAAGGTGAAGGCCACTTCCAAGTTCAAGCTCGTTGTGTTCTGCTGCCACAGAGAGCTTGAATATGGAACGAAGGGTATCCAAATGGGAGATGATGGTGAAAACTTGCAAAATTTCGTTTTCCAATTGAGCAAATAGCATGCAGATAGGTTCAGCTTGTTTTTAGGAAAGATAGGTTCATGTATGTTTTAGGCAAAGAGTAAGTTCCAAATGTGGACAGGTTCCCCTATTTTGTTACACTGTAGAGTGGAATGATCCATAGAACTACAATGAACTGGACGTATGTTCTTGTATCCTTGTGCTTGATATTACCAATTGTTGCACATTACATGACCAAATGTCTTATACTATAAATTAAAATACAAAACCCAAGCGCCAGACCAAGCTCAAGCAAAGCCTATTGTGCAGTACCGTTATGATGATATATTCTATGCTTTTTTTTCCTCTCAGATATTTCCCGATGAGCATTGTTCAAAATCTGATAAAGAACTATTGGAATTACAGGTTTGAGTTGTTGAATTTATATAAATGTACTGTTCTGGAGTTTCTGGGGCTTTGAATCTATTTATGCATTCATAAATATATTTCAAATGGTGAAAAATAGTGATCTCACTAAAAATTGTATCACCAAATTCCAACAAAAAAGTTGGAGGCATAAAATAGTTAGAATTCACCCTTATACAATCCAGAAAAACTATCATCATTTTTAATTTAATTTAAAATTACTTCCAAGAATAGGGGAAAGTGGTGGTGTCACAATGGAAGGTTTGTCAATTTAATTTGAAATTACGTTCAAGAATAGGGGTGTGCATTCAATGAAAGAGATTAGTGTAACAACAGGAGGGCATTCAAATAATGGTATCATAAAAACATAATTGACAAATGGTAGGGGTGGTGTCATCAATGGAAGATTTAGTGGAACAAGCGGAAGCGGAAGCGAAGGGCATTAAAGTAGAGCTACTTATCACATAATAAAAGCGTTGTTAACAAATGTTATGCTTTCAACTGTTCAGTGCGTTTCAAATCTGCCATTTTATTTATCAAATAGAATATAAATATAGTAATATTTTATGACAACTAGTCAAATTTTATCATTTTTTTATAAATTAATGAGCTAATGAAAAGAAGGCTGAATGTTTTTTTACAATGAATTCGAATGAGGCTCAAGGATGCCTTTTCTTCAGGAAAGCGAAGATTGAATATGGGCTTTTGCAAATCATTTAATGATGTGGTTGGCCAATTTCGATAATCAATTTGAAAATAAAAAAACATATTTGAACTCCTTTTGTACTGTGTTTGCATGGATAGAGTCAAAATCAGATTTTATGTATGATTTGTAAACGGGTATTTTATAGTCCACTTGCTTAATCAACAACATTGATGCTTTGTCAAATTTAATTGTCGTCTTTGTTCATAGTTTTATCTACAAGTTGTATGTTCTCAATGCAGTTCCAAGTGCAAAATGCTTTGAAACTTTTGCAACTTTGATTAGGATTGGTGATGTGGCTTGTTTTTTAGGTGAAATTTGTACACAAGCAACGAATTGATATTCCAATAAAAATCAAGATTCTGCAAATACTCATCATTGAGAATTTTGTCTGTGTTGCTACTTCTTTGCATATCGTTGTCCAATTGACCTAGATTTCTCAAGATGTTTGATGTTGAGCCATTGTCATGGGTTGGTGTGTGTTCACCATTGATTGTAGTGATTTCTCAAGATGTTTGATGTTGAGACATTACCATGGTTTGGTGTGTGGTCACCATTGATTGTAGTGCTGTTTTTTCTAGCTCAATTATGCCACGTGCTATTTTTGGAAAGCAATAAATACAAATCAAAATATTGATGAGAATGTAGGAATCCAACATTTATTAAAGCCAATGATATGCCTATAGGAAAGAAAAGATGTCAATTGGTTACTTGTGCAGGTTTGTTAATTTAGATAACAATTGTATGTTCTATGCTTAAGACACTTTACTTCAATGTTCCTTTAGCAACCTAATGACAATTTCCAATTATATCTAGTAGCAATCACAATAAATTATACACATTGATAGTAAATGCAGATAGAACATAAAATCATATGCAAAAAACAAGTCAAGACAAGAGGACACAAGATGTGGTGGATGCCAGGGATACCCCAATGTGGAGAAACCCTTTGATCGAATCTTTTTATTATTCTTTGATAGTTCAACAAAGAGAGGGTGCAAATATCATAAATACAAGCCCAAATTAGATCTGTCAAATCAACAGTTAATGCAGTGGTAACCAGAAAGTCAACTGTGGTCAAAGCTACCCCAAATCAATCTCTAATTAGCTCCGTCAACATCTCTAGAGAGGCTCAAAGTCAACCCAAAACAACTTGGTCAACCCGAACAATCCTTGTAGTAATTTTTGTGGTCAAACAAAAAGTCAATGCTGTAGTAAATGTGGTCAAACTATTCCCACTTGCCTCTATTTGCATGCCAAAGCATGCGGCCTAAAAAGATTAAAGCTCTAGCCCAAAAACAAACTTCAACACTCGGTCAAAGTACCCAAGTCAATGCTGTTTTATTCACAGAAGGTTTTGGCCTCTTGAAATCTCTCTTCCTTCCACACGTTCGAAGAAGAGAGAGTCTCCAAGTGTACGAACCAATCAAAAGAGGAGAAAGAAGAAGATATAATGAGTTGAGTGAGTGTCCAAATGAGATAAGGATCACTCTTATTTATAAAATTCGTTAAGGGTTAGGGGACACATCCATTGGGTTTCATGAGCTTACATTTGATTGAGGCCGACCTTAACAATTTGTCCATGAGAAGAATAAATTCAAATTCCATTTCTACTTGTAATGAAATGATCTTTATATCAAAATTGTACATCTCCGAAAGAGGAATCCAATGCAATAATCATCTCCATCATATGAGGTGTCCTAAGGTCAAAGTTGGCCCTAGTTGTTAATTTTAACACCAAAAAACATTTAGTGTAGGCAAGAATCCTCTATCTTTTCTATCCTTTTTTGTTTTTGTTTTTTGTTTTTTGCGAGGAATCATCTTAATTTTTTCTTTGTTTACTTTCTTGTTTTAATTTTGGGTTTTCCTCCGTCTCATTTATTTTTTAACATTTGCATGGTCCATGATTTATCTAACGTTTATTAAATTTTGAATTACACTTGAGCACTGGGTCTTATAGCTATTCACTTGTTCAAATCCATTTTAGGTCACACCTTTCCATTGAGAGCTTTTTGGTCTCCAAAAGCTTAGAAGGAACAAATTTGGGTGTATGTGGCTTTTGTCTATTTCTATGGAACATGGCTATAACTTTGGTTAATAATTGGTTTTGGCTATTGACAATGGTTCTAAGCCTTGACTATCCCTTGTTCGTGGCTTTGGTTGTTCCCACAATGTAGAAGCTTGTGCATTGACTATCAATTATGAACACTCTTTAGATTTGATCTATTTCATGAAGATTCATTCCCAACTCTAATGCATAGGCCTCTTGCATTTTGAAAATTGAAGATGGCCCCTCATCGTACTTAATGAAAAGTGAAATTTTGGTTTGTGCTTTAGTGTGATCTTATTGGTTATTGTATCATGTAATGATCCTACAAAGACATGTGGTTTGGCCTACTCCAAAATTATAATCCCTCTCTTCCTTGTTATGCTATATTTAGTGCTTATTTGGTGTTTGTGGCCTTTTACTTTCTATTGCAGGGAATTCATCCCTTTTACTTGTTGATCTCTCTCCTTGGTGGCCTTTTCGTGAAGCACTATGGCCTTTCTCCTTGTAATTTTGACAAGCAAAGGATGACTTTCCTAGTGCATATTTCTTACTCTTTTCTGCGTTGTTTAAGTTTATCTACTTGCCCTTGTGTGATTTACCACAAAATGGATGGAGTGGTTGTGTGCTTCCATCATCCTTGGTTGCTGCTCTAATTTTTTGATAGATCTCTTGCTAGAGGGTTTGTGCATATTGTGGAAAGGAGAGGTGGCCTCCCTGAGTTGCATATGGAACGTATAATTTGTGCATGGCCTTGAAGACCTAGAGTTTATTTTGTGGATTCTCAAGGATGATTAAAAGTGTCATCAGACAAATTTTATCAATCAAAGGAAAATAAATTTACATAATAGATGTAAAAGCTTACAATAATCTTTCAATCCTCTTGCATGAGGAGAAAAATAAGCTTTAAATAAGCTTTTGTTCTAAACTAAATTGGTTATGACCAACTTATCACAAATGACAAGTGCCCATTTACATGAAATGTAATACTAACAAATTTCCTAATTTTAATACCAAGTAACGAATGCTTTTCTAGATCTACACTAATAATATAGAAAAGTCCAACTATATGGAAATATAATTATAAATCAAGTATTTTTGGATCATACTATCTCACATTTGATCTAAAAGTACATTAGAACAAATATAAAATTCTTCATTAAACTTAGTAAATTTAATCTTGCAAAGTGGTTTTGTGAAGATACTTGCAATCTAATCTTTTGAAGGACAATACTTTGGTTTGATGATTTTGATTCCTATTTTAATGAGTCCCGGTGTAATGAGATTTGGTGTTTACATGCCTTGTTTTGGAATGGAAAATTAGATTTTTGGAAAGCTTAATGGTTGATTGATTGCCAATAAGCAATGAATTGGCTTTTGGTCAACAAATTCCTAAATCCCGTAAAACATTGTGTAACTATACGATTTCACATGCCGCTTCCCACAAAATATATTTTATCTCTATTGAAGAATTTGGCGTTGTAGAATGATTTTTACAACTCCAAGCAATCATTGTGAATCACATATTTATTAAATATCTTGATGTTGATGCGCAATCATAAACATTTTTAACAAAATTTGCATCTGAACATCCAACAATTATAAAATTCATATTCTCTTTATATAACATGCCATAATATTTTGTACCTTCGATGTCTTACTACATTATGTGGCTTACCCTTATTTCTTGCATAAATATTGAAATAACTCTGACTGCGTATGATAAACTTGGATGAGTAGTCAAATAGATCAAGTTGCCAATCAATTGGTTGTAAGAAGCATTGCTTACCAATTCTGCCCCTTCAAGTTTTGAAAGTTTTAAATTTTGCTCCATTTGGGTGAGAATAGAGTTGCAATCTGTCAGCCAAATCATTTCAGTAGTTCAGATGCATATTTGCATTGGCTAACAAAAATGCTATTTGAATGTTGGAATATTTCAACTCTAAGATAGTGGTGAAGTAATAGTAGGTTTGTCATTTTGAAGCCAACATGTAATTCCCGTTTCACTTGTAAAATATGAGCATCATTATTCTCAGTAAGGATCAAGTCATCCACATACATTACCGATATCACTAGATTTTCACCCTGTTGACGCACATACAAAGTATCATTTGATTCACTTCGTTGAAAACCTACTTTGCGAAGGAAATCACCCATTTTAGCATACCTAGCTTTGGGAGTTTGTTTCAATCCATGTGAAGCATTGATTAATTTACTTATTTTATGTTCTTGTCCTTCAAGTTGAAAACCAAGAGGATGCGTGATATAAACTTTTTTTGCAAATCTTCATTGAGGGAGACACTTTTAACATCCATCTGATGTAATTTCCATTTTTTTTGATGAAGCAAAAAACTTTTGATATGCAAAGAAAATATATATATATATATATATATATATATATATATATATATATATATATATTATTGATTAATTGACAGATGATGTTGTAATGGGGTTTCTTGGCTTATATACTGCCATGGGCACTCTTTGGGGAAAGGGCATGATCTTATGATCGTGCCCTTTCATCTAATTTAACCTAAAATTAAATAATGAACCTAAATTTAAATACTAACTAATTTTTTACATAACATTGGCTTTCTCTCGAAAGAATGCTTTGTCCTCAAAGCGTAAGTAACAACGGATGTTGTTGAAGAACGATTCATTCTCCCAGAAAGCGTCTTCTTCGGGTAAGTCCTTCCACTTGATCAAATATTCCAAGATGATCAAGGTCCCACACTTTAAAGGGTCATGAATTAATCTCTCAATTTCCTTTTATTGGTTAGGTCGGTCTTGAAATACTTTTTCATGTTTCTAAATTAGATCTTGCATCTCTGGTGACTCTTCACTGGTCATATTTGCAGATAACATTTCTAATTGGTGACATTGTACTACATAAGCATGTGCTCCTTTTCGACTCAGCTTCATCATCTGAGATGATGATACAACTCGATTTTCTGGTGCTTGGAATCCATGTAGTTTGTACTTCTGACCTCCCCATTTGAATTTTATAAATTGTACTTTATGGTTGGCGGCATAAGTACTTAAAGTTCGTAGCCATTGGATACCTAAGACTACATCTACTCCTCCTAACGGAACCGTGAAGAATCGAGACTCTAAATTAAAGTCTTGAATCTGCAAATTGACCTTATGGCATTTCCCCACATTTTCAATCTTCTTACCGTTAGCTACCATCACTTTCATGTTTGGTAAGGGAAATGAAAAGATATTGAGTCTCTTTGCCACGGTTGCATCTAAAAAATTGTGTGCATTTCCAGAGTCGATGAGAACCACTATGTTGTTCTTCTTTATGTGTCCTTTTAACTTTAAGGTCTGAGGTTGTGATATCCCTGTCATAGCTGGTAATGACACTTGCGGAATACTCCCGTCATCTAATTCTGGTGAGAATTCTGTGACATCTTCTATTTCTTCTATGTCAGAATCTTCACTGATTGAAGCATTGGTTGCTTCACAATTATATAGGTTCTTTGCTTCTTTTCTTTTAGCACATATATGTTTGGGGTCCCACTTCTCACCACAACGTTTGCATTTACCCTCTTTTATTCTTTGCATTTCCACATTAGATTTTTTATCTTCATGATGATGTGGTGGATCATATCTTGTATTATTCGAGTCCACATACTGGGGTATCCTTCGTCTTGCATATGTTTTTTTTTTTTTTTTTTGTTTCCGCTTTTGACCAAAATATTGGTTCGAATTTCTTTTCGGCTGTTTTTGCTTTTCGTCTTGCTACTTCTATTGATGTAATGTCATGCATCTCAAGTTTTGCTTGTAAATGGGTTTTGAGTCCCGAGACGTATCACTGAATTAGACGAGATTCTGACAACCCAGGTACTCGTGTTACTAAGGTCTCCTATTCTTGAGTGTATTCGTCCACACTTTTTGTCGTAATTTGATGAGTTTTGAAAAGAACTCTTCTTCCTTTGCACCTTGGAATCTTTTAAAGAATGCATCTCTAAATTTTCTCCAGCTAATGACGTGTGTTATCTTTTTCCACCACATATACCAATTATATGCTTCTCCTTCCATTTTCATGGATGCGTGTCGGAGCTTTTCGTCATCGTCATTGATGTTATATATCTCAAAGCATTCTTCTGCTTTATTTATCCATGCAACATTGTTTTTTTCATTTCTATCGAAGTTAGGCATTTCGACTTTTGCCCTTCACTGGTATGTTGCTAATGGTTGAGCAAAAAAGGGGTGTTGATTGGTAAAGGTATCCCGGAGTTGCTTGTTTGTAAGGGATGTGTTACTCACTATTTGGTGGGGTGTCGCTGATTTTTTTGGGGATTCAACTTTGTTATGAGAGTTTGTTGACTTTGTTGAATTTGATAAGATGTGTTCTTGATTCTTTTCATTTTCTTTTAGTAGTTGTTCAGGCGTACAATTCGCCTTTTTACACAACGTTTTTAGCATTGTTAAGACCTCTTTGATGTTTATTTTTGTTTGGGCATGTTGGTTTTCCATCTTTATTTCTATTCGATTTGTCGTATCTTGAAGATTTTTGATATCGTCAGTTTGCCTCTCAAGCCTGATATGGAATTCATCTAATCTTTTACTGACCTCATCGTGGTTGCTATTTACCTTATGCTCTGTGTCAATCAAATTTTTTTTTTTTCTTCTTCTGAAAATCAGCCATTGTCATTGATATTGAGTGAGTATGTGGAGGCATGTATTTCTCTGTTAGCTTAAATTTTTTTTTTTTTTTTTTTGTTTAAATAATTAAATTATTTCATTATATGAAATAAGTTTTTTTTTTAAAATAAATTTAATTAATAAAATTAACTTTAATATATATATATTATTATATATATAAATATTAAAACTTTAATTAAATTAACTATATATTAATATATAATATAATTATATATGTTAGGATATTCCGACACGTAGGAATAGTTAAGTATAACTTGGTCTAGTATAGAGTTAGGTAAAGTGTGTTTCTTTACCATGTGCATTTGTAACTTACAATCCGACGGTCACGATATGTAGTGATCCGACGGTTCATTCTCTCCTCGGTGTTACCGACACTTGAGCCGTGGCTTGACACTCGATTGGTCCATGAATTCTATTTAAAGCGCATGGAGGGTTATTTGTAGGTTCACCGTGCATGAGAGAAGCTTATGTAAATTTTCATTCTTTTATTAATAAATTGCCTGTATTAACCACGTTGGCGCAGGCCGTGGACTGTTTCCCTCTCTGAGGGTTTTAACCACGTCAAAATACTGGTGTATTGATCTGTGATCTGTTTGTGAGCGGTGTCCTTTTGGTGTTTTGTCTGAGGAAATTACCCTGTAAATTCCTACATGGTATCAGAGCCATTTGAAGGCCGCATCCGTTGTTGATCCAAATCTGAAGCAGGTAGAACTGCATGCGACTGCCATCTCCTAGATCTGATGTTTCTGATTGCTTTCGGGCCGAGAGGACTGCTCTGTTGTGTTGGGAGCATCTGTTCTAGTGAGGAACCCCTTTCGTTTCACGTGAAAAGGTTTCCGGTAGCCCTAACTGCGTCATTTTTTAGATCTTGAGGTATACAATATTTATTTGCAGTTTAATGTTATTTTCTCTTTGTTTATTTCGGTTTCGATTTATTTAGCTATTTTTTTTACCGGATCTATACCTTTTATTTCTGCATATTCTTTTTGCCCTGCGATTCTGTGCGATCTGGGCAAATCAGAAACAGAAAGGAATAATTTTTTCTCATGCGTATGCTCTTTTCCCTGCACCTTAGTGTGATCTCGGAAAATCAGAAACATTGAGGAAAATATTTAGTTTCTGGGTAAAGCTAACTTTAAGCCGTAAAGCTTGTTTTTTTTGCATGTCTGTGTTGGGTTTTGTGTTTTTGTTTTGTAAGGAGAAAAATAGGTTTCTCAAGCAAGCACGCAATCCAAAGCATCAGTGACTAAAAGAAAACAAAGCCCCCCCCTCTCTCTCTCTCTCTGTCTTTTTGTATAGCTCACTTGGTTCAAAGCTAATTTAAGAGAGTAGAGGTCTTGGGTTCAAATCTCCTTTTTGTTGAAAAATGAGCGTTTTTTTTCATTTTCGCACATTCCCGCACTTTGCTGGTGCCTTCATCAACTTTTTTTAAAAAGGTCATATCTTCTTCATCCGGAAGCCGTTTTCAGAACCGTTTTTTTTGAACCAGCCTAATTTTTCGAGCTCTTTCCATTGGAACAC
>APFE030760150.1:210098-228708 GCA_000404065.3 Pinus taeda | reverse complement strand
GCTTGTTATGCTCATGATTACTTCCCCAAGGTAGATTGAGCCAAGGGGCAAAGGATCTAAAAAGCTCAAGTAGTGTGAGTTAGCTGCTTTACTTTAAGTTTGAGTTGTTTTTCAAGTCTTTGCTTTCTTTTCATTTTCAGCAGCAAGGATATTGGGCCATTGCCATTAGTTCGCTTTTTAATGCATTTTGTTTTCTCTCAAGAATTGGTTTCATTTCAGTTATTGTAAAGCTTTCTTTTGAGCATTTTTCAAGTTTAGAAATCATCACCATTTACACTCCACACACTTCACACTTCACCTTCATCACCACACATTAAGAAAAGAATAAAATCCAAAAACAAACTAAAAAGCTTAAAATGACAAAAACCTAAGAAAATGGTTATCTAAGTACATATAGTACACCTCACTTCGTCAGTTTACGAACCCCGGGTTGACAATATAAATAGCAATTTAGATCACACTAAATTGACCAAACAACGAGATCGCGCTGATTAAGGGTTGTTTGCATAACCATTCGTGCCAATTGATGTGACTGTTTCTAAAATAGGCACACCAGCACTGTGGATAGGGAAACATATTTTTTCTTCAAAAACTAACTATTAGAACTTGAATTTTATGTGCCGAAATTGATGATTGACTCAAATAAATGGCTTTTGCAGGAGAGAAATTGCCAAAAATGGTGGATTGGAAGGAAAGAGAACATGAAGATGTTGACACCCAGGCATTGAATGATCCAAATTGCCTGGAGGCTTTGAGGGCTTGCAGGCTCCTCAAATGTTTCCTTACACCAGGGATGCAGGCCCAACCTGAGTTGCTTCGATACTTGATAAGACTTTAGGACATTAATCACGAGATTTTTGTCAATAGGGACCAGGAGCTAGAGTTGACAACTTCAGATATCTACTTCATCACTGGAGTGTCTTGCAGAGGTGAGTCAGTGAAATTGTATGGGTCACGTCCATTTGGGGCAAGCATATCTTCCCTGCTTGCCGAACATTGTCCTGAGGCCTTGAAATCTAAGAGTGGGAAGATAAAGATTTCCAGTGTGCAGGATCTAACACTAAGGGTGCTTCTGTTGACTATCAACAGTGGCAGGGTCCTAGCCAAAACATAAGGCTAACAAGTCGAAGTTCCTTTATGCTATTGACTGCACAAATCCTACAGTCTTCAACTGGGTAGAGGCCATGAAGATGAACATGAAGCGCCAATTGTCCAAGGCCAAGGCAGGGAATCTGAAGCAATTGGGCTTTAGATTAGTACTTGTGACTTTCTTCTTGGAACTAGTGCCACTGTTCCAGTATTAGTTGACTAAGGTTGATCCTCCTATGCCACGCTATCTGCGAATGGCCCGCTTGAGTTGTTTGATGCCCAGGATCACTAGGGGTCAGCATATGTCATACCAATTGACATTCTTCTCATGGCTATGATGACAGAAGATCGTCATGGAGGACTGACCATACAATGGAACCGATTTCCATGGAGATCCAGATATGCCCTTACTAGATGGAGAGGACTTCGATGATGAAGGTTAAAAATCAATTTTTTTGATTTTGATGTTTTTAAATTGTTTTTGGTATATGCATGCTTATAAAATTTCTCTTGTTTATGTAGATGTTGGACCAGAGCGGCCAACAGAGATTTCCCCAATAGCTAGGCGCGTACCTCTCCCCATCAATGCTATCACCCCTTATTAGGAAGGGAGTAATAATGGGGAGGAGATCGTGAGGAACCTCGAGGGGTTGACTGATGTTATCCCGGAGTATTCTCAGATAGGAGACATGCCTCAGCGGTACCAGAGGCACACATTGGGAGTCTCATATTAGATTTACCGATTATTGAGTCACGTTGCATGGGCTATCTCATGTTATCATGACTGCCATGCTGAGTAGTTCCTAGGTCCAACAATTACATATTTTTTGAGGACTGCATGCCATGAATGTACGAGGCATGTGAGCTGCCGATTTTATTATAGACATACATAATATTTTTTGGGTTCTGATGCATCAAACATTCTCATTATATATGTTGTATTTTCCTGTCTATTATGGTACAAATGGTTTGTCTTATCTTTCACATGTTTCACAAATGTCTATCCAAAACGTAATTAGCTAATGCATATGTTAATGTATTCATGCGTCTAGGAATAAGATGATATGTAATATAATCAAAATTTCTTTCCAATAGATGGATACAGAGATACATTTGTAATATTTGAGGGTTCCTAACGGAATATTTCCCGTTGAGCTGAAGGACGACAAGCTATGAATCCGGGTTGACAACCAATTCTCTAATGTCTAGAGCGATGGCTTCTGATAATAGTTCGATGACCGCACTCTATTCAACAATGTTGTTGGTTGTATGACCTAGGTAGATACCTTGAAGGTCAATCAACTCACCGTTAGGGTTGTAGATAGCCCATGCCGCAGATGATAGGTTCCAAGTACTTCAGCAAGCACCATCGGCGAAACCAACGTGAGGAGTTGTAGACATATGCAAAGCAAGAAAAGCATAGTAAATAGGAAATCTGTTTGAAAACTATCACACAAAACCACGCTGTACAAAAATGAATCACACACTAATGTACATAAGTAACCATGCAAGATGTCCTAAGCATAGTACTTTTTGAGGTAAAGGCTGTTCTGGGGCTTATCAAGAGGATTTCCTTCATAATCTATAAGCTCATAGGCTCCTTTATGCGAAATAAATTTTACAATATAGGGCCCATGCCACATAGGTTCGAACTTGCCTGCCCCCAGATTATCATTAGCTTGGTCGTATAGAAGGACCAAATCAACCTCAGGGAAAGCGCGAGGGGAGACCGACTGATCGAAATGGGATTTGACCCATTTATTTTGTGCTTCGATGACCAAGGCAGCGAGATGATGAGTCTCATCCAGTCATTCTAAATATAAGAGGCGTTCTTCCTAAGGTGATGTTTCGGGGAGGAGTTCAACAGCTAAATTGAGTGAAGGAATCTCACATTCGATTGATAATGTTGCTTCTAGAACATAGACCAGCTGGAAAGGTGTGAAACCAGTCGCGTCTTTGGTTGAAGTTCAGTAGGCCCACAAAGCTGAAAAAGGCATGAGATGCTAATTTGACTTGTGCATCCCAATAGTACGTTGCAGGATGGTGACCAAGACCTTGTTCATGGCTTCAACTTGGCCATTGGCCTGAGAAAAATATGGGGTCGAGCCATCGTGGTGCAAGCCCAATGCAGAACTACTTGACCATTTCAATCAAGGAGTACCTTTTTCGTAAATAGTGCCTCCTAACCTGAAAAAGGGGTAAACTTATACTGAGTGAATGACATTTCGCATCAATTAACGAGTTCAAAATGACAAGGGATCGAACATCTTTTCATATTTAAAGGGTCAAAAAAGAGTTGAAAGTGGACCCCCCATTTTTATTCTCTTTAACGAGTCAAAAAGGGAAAAATACTTGGCAATATTTTCATATGAGTTTAATGAATCGAGAAAAGAGCTAAAATGTGACTCATCACCATCTTCAAGCATCCATCCCCTGTTGCTGCACAAGTAAGGCAAAGTGTATTATCGAGTCCTTGAGGTAAAATAGGTCAGAAATATTTACAAAACCTGATATTTTCAATAAAAAGGGGAAAAGTAAATATATTTTTACTATTTACCATTTTACCTTTGTAGTGAAGAATTTTTACCCACTTTTTCCCTAGATTTTTAGGAGCAAATTACGGGAGATCTAGGAGGTCAATCGACGAGCCGTTAGTTCCAGGTAATAGTTGAAGCCTTGAGCTCCATTTTCATGCTATTCATTTATGTTTTTAGCCATTTTTTTATGATTTTTAGGGAGGTTTTTGAGAAATATTTTTGCCCTCGGCTGACATGATTTCTGGGGATGAGATTGCACTGACCGAGGGTTATTTGCATAACCATCTGCACCAACCGGTGCGATTGTTTCTAAAATAGGTGCACTAATGCCGTGGGTAGGGAAAAATCATTTTTCTTCAAAAACTGACCGTTAGAACTTGAATTTTATGTGCCAAAATTGATGATTGACTCAAATAAATGACTTTTGTAGGAGAGGAATTGCCGAAAATGGTGGATTGGAAGGAAAGAGAACATGAAGATGTTGACACCCAAGCATTGAATGATCCAAATTTCTTGAAGGCTTTGAGGGCTTACGGGCTTCTCAAACTTTTCCTTACACCAGGGATGCAGGCACAACCCAAGTTGCTTCGATACTTGATAAGCCATTGGGACATTATTCACGAGATTTTTGTCATTGGGGACTAGGAGCTGGGGTCGACAACTTCGATATCTACTTCATCACTGGAGTATCTTGCAGAGGTGAGCCAGTGAACTTGTATGGATCACGTCTAGTCGGGGCAAGCATATCTTCCTTGCTTGCTGAACATTATCCCGAGGCCCTGAAATCCAAGAGTGGAACGATAGAGATTTCTAGTATGCAAGATCTAACACTAAGGGTGCTTCTGTTGACTATCAACAGAGTGGAGGGGTCTCAGGCGGAACATGACATTAACAAGTTGAATTTCCTTTATGCTATTGACTGCACAACTCCTACGGTCTTCAATTAAGTAGAGGCCATGAAGATGAACATGAAGTGCAAGTTGTCCAAGGCCAAGGTGGGGAATCTAAAGAAATTGGGATTCAGATTAGTACTTGTGACTTTTTTCCTGGAACAAGTGCCACTATTCCAGTATTAGTTGATTGAGGTTGATCCTCCCGCGCCACGCGATCAGCGGTTGGCCCACTAGAGTCATTTGATGCCCAGGATCACTAGGAATTAGCATATGTCATATCGACCGACATTCTTCTCATGGCTATGATGATAGAATATTGTCGTGGGGGATTGGCCATACAATGACACCAATTTCCATGGAGACGCAGATATGCCTTTACCAGATAGAGAGGACTTTGATGATGAAGGTAAAAAATCAAATTTTTGATTTTGATGTTTTTAAATTGTTTTTGGTATATGCATGCTTGTAACATTTCTCTTGTATATGCAGATGTTGGACCAGAGTGGCTAGCCTGGATGTACCCAATAGCTAGGCGCGTACCTCACCCCATCGATTCTGTCACCCCTTATTAGGAAGGGAGAAATAACGAGGAGGAGATTGCGAGGAACCTTGAGGGATTGACTCATGGTATCCCAGAGTATGTTTGGATAAGAGACATGCGTCAATGGTACTAGAGGCACACAGTGGGGGTCTCAGATCGGATTCGCCAATTATTGAGTCGTGTTGCATGAGCTGTCTCGTGCTATCATGACCACCATGTTGAGTAGTTCCTAGGTCTAGCACTTACATATTTTTTGAGGCCTGCGTGCCACATATGTATGAGGCCTGTGAGCCACCGATGTTATTATAGACATACATATTTTGTTTGCATTCTGATGCATCAAACATTCTCATACTCACACACACACACACACACACACATATACATACATACATACATACATACATACATACATACATACATACCACACTATATATATATCTGTTGTATTTTCCTATCTATTATGGTACAAATGATTTGTATTATCTTTCACATGTTTCGCAAATGTCTATCCAACATGTAATTAGCTAATGCATCTGTTAATGTATTCATGCATCTAGGAATATGATGATATGTAATATAATAAAAATGTCTTTCCAATAGATGGATATGGAGATAAATTCGTAATATTTGAGGGTTCCTGACAGAATATTTCCCATTGAGTTGAAGGATGACAAGCTGTGAATCCAGGTTGACAACCAATTCTCTGATGCCTAGAGTGATGGCTTCTGATAACAATTCAATGACCACACTATATTCAACAATGTTTTTGGTTGTACAACTATTGATGCCTCTAAAATCCAAGTACCAACATTTGGGGATAACCACCCGGTCTGGACCTTAGTACAACTCCTTTTCCATTTGGTGTGGCGGCTCCGACTGGATAATTATGGGACTAGTTTCCCTTAATGAATGGTTTAATGGATGGTTATTTTGTAATGTATAATGGAGAGGGTGAATGTTTTAACCTATAAATCAAAATATACAAATATATTTATATAACCCGGGTATTCTGTAAACAATGCGATTTCTGATTATTTCTAACAGACAAATAATCATATAGATGGCTTACTTATCAATAGAAAGATGCACTCATATAATGATTACATCGTTTAAAAAGTTAAACGAAGTAATAAAAAAAGCATATCACATTCATAATAATGTATATTGTTGACATATATCTTCAGAGGATAACAATTCTAAATCTTCAGAAATGATATGATAAAGAATTATTTGAAAAAGCATACAAATATATATCAACAATAGCAACTTTTAAAAGAAATGCTTCATCACATAAGGAAATAAGACAAAAACAATGATAGGAATACCACATGCATTTGAATCCTTCTAATGTAAATAACATTCTGATTCCACTTTCTTATTTGAAAAAAATTCCAAGGAAATAAAGAAGTGCAGGTCTTGAAAAAGCTTCTTTCAGAAAAATGTAGAACCTTGATCCACTATTAATAAAAAGATACTTATAAGTACAAAAGTGCAGCTTCTTAAGTCAAATCTTTTACAAATTGAGGACCCTTTCTTAAAAGACATGAAAGGGTTTAAATAATCAAAATAAAAACTAACTGTCAATAAAAATCACTATGAGTTGTTAAAACTGTAAACATGAAAATCTGGGATTTGATTCATGAAAATAAAAATGCGATAGCCTTTGAATTGATCTGTTGTATCTACTTGTTCTATTGCACTTGCAGCTGACAAATTGAGAGCAATGGCTGAATTTTTGGAGGGTGACTCATCCTGGAATGTAGTTGGGATGTGTACATAGCATCAGAGAGTTTGGGAACCATGAGATTGACTGTGTCGAAAAGGCATTTCATGGCCATCTATTGGCTATGCGGTTTAACTAGGAAAAACCAGAATTCATCCCATGTCAAGTTTTGCACCTTGCCGATTTGTTCTTCTCGGCTTGCCAACTCTTGTCTCCATTAATCTTCTTGTGCTTTTTCTTTTGGGAGTTTTCCTGGAGAGAAATCAGAGATCAAGTTAGCCATATACAAGCTGTCATTTACTAACTCAATCACACCATTCATTGTAGCCTTGGCTCTAGAAGTCACTCTTTCAGCTTTTATTAACTGTGATTCCCACTTCGAAAACAAAATTTCCTTGTGCGACTCTTGTATTTTTGGTAAATTGGCAGCCATGCCTTCTTCTGAATTTTTCCAAGAGAGAAAATTTGTTATCTTATCATTTGATTTTTCAAATTCCAGTTTGGCGTCAACTGCCTGTTCAATAAGTGATGTAGAGATAGCGCACAATGGGTCAACCATTGATATTTTATGGCAAAGGATATTTAGCTACTGAGATAAGGCTTTGGTTACTTCCAGGGCTTCTTTCTTGAATTCACTAACCTTCAGATAACCCTTGAATTTCTCTATTTGTAATTGCAGCTGTGCAATTTGATCTTCTTTAGCCTTCTTTTCCTGCTAGATTACTATTTGAAGCTTGCTGAGTTCTTGAAACAACTTCTGTTGTTTCTGGAGAGCTTGCTGATCAATATTTTGCTTCTCCAAATTCGATTGTTCTTTTAGTTGCTCATTCTGTTGTCTTTTCTCTGATAGCTATTGCTCAAGCTGAATAATCCTTTGTTGTTCTTCTACTGATTACCCTTCGAGTTGGGTGATCCTTAGATCATTTTCCCTAATTAGTTGGCTGACTTTAGAGGCGTTGTTCATTGTCGCGGATGTATAAGCACCTGCATATTGAGATAACTTGGTTAAATCCTCAGAAGGGTTGACTTCTGAGTCTTTCCATACCACATTCATCAGTTTGGCATGAGGAGTTGAAAGAGGTCCTTGGTCAATTTTCCTCCTTTTTCTTTGCCTTTTGACCACAACCCTATGCTTTAGACTATAGAATACATCCAGGGGTGGTATTTCTTCTACCTTTAATACAATCTCTTTTGTAGGATTCTCAGGAATTATTTCAATATCCTGCTCAATGTTGGGTGTGTCGACTGCCTCTTCAATTGGAATATTAGTAACAATAGGCTCCTGCGTTGCGGATGATTTTAGTGTAGTGAGCTTTTGGGAGTCATTCTGGTTCTTGATCATTTGATCGAAATGATCCCATTCCTTGATTAAGGTGGAATCAATATTTACATCAGTATCTAGGAGCTCAGTGGTCCTTTAATTTGTCTACTCCTTCTCGGGACTCGTCTCCCTTTCAAGGCTCTTCTCCTTTTCAGGAGTTTTCTCTTTTTTCACAGGTCTTCTCCTTTTTAGTAGTTTTTTCTTCATTGTGGACTTCTTGCTACACCATAGGGGCAGTGTTTAACAAGTCCAGAGGTAGTGTTTGTAACCTCTGTGTCCTGAACTTCATAAATCTATCTAATACCTCTGCTCACTGTTTGATCTTTGCTATTTGTTTTACTTGAGAAAATAACTCAGTTGAAGTGAAAAAATCATCATAATCATCTTTCTCATGTTCAAACTTGGCAAGTTTCACATGAGAGGTAAAGTTGTAAGCCACTGCTTTTGGATCATAGTGTCTCTTGGGAATGATTGCTAACTTTAAAATTTTTGTCTTCTCTGTTTCTTTCTCTGCATGTTTGAAGTCATGCAGTGTATAAGTACCACATCAGAGGGGGAATGAAGGCCACATTTTTTTTTGGAATCCTTGAGGTTCCTGGACATCCTTGTTTCTGTTATCTGATAAGCTATTTCTCTGGCCAATAACTTATCAGGAATGTACAAGGGGAGAACATGTGGATCTATGGTGTTGCCAAAAAGTTGGATGTAGGAGAATGTTTCTTCACTGAACCAACTACCGATTGATGTTAGGTCAATACTGGCCTCATCGGATAACCGAGGAGCAGGTTTGTCGAATATGGCCTGATGAACGGTTAAAACAAAACCATGGCAAATTCTATATAGATGATCTTTATAATGGGACTTCCACAAATACTTATGATAGATATGAATAGGAGTTGGGTCTTGATGAGTCCATTTCCATCCTAAAATGGGGTAATCAGAATTGAAACAGATGGTATCCATGATGTAGGTGCTCATATATAATGGGGGTATTATTCGGGTAGTCACAAACCTGTTTCTTCTATAATCAAGGATTTGGTTGGTCATTTTATCTGATAAAATGGTTACCCAATCCATGATATAAGAATTAATTGCAGCTTCCATTAAGGGAACCATTTCTATAGAAAACCTAGCTGAATAAGAGACTCCAAAGAGTCTACATATCATATCACCAACATAGCAATAAGGAGATGCTAAGGAGTCTATGGAGTACATACCCGAAGATTCATGCTTATGTTTATTCTAGAAATGCCTCCACTACTTGATAGGGTCTGACTCCACGTTGTTTCCTTGGTGAGAGCTTCTAAAAATGCCTTGTTGTAATGCTTCTGGGGGTCTGGAAATTGATACATTTTCTTGATATCTTCTACCTTGAATGTCTCGAACATCCTTCCATCGGCTGTGTAGAAGGCCCTATCGGTTATGTTGATACTTTTTATAACCCATATTACCATGTCATTGTATGGTAACACTTTCGCTCGGGCTGCTATTCTATGGAGGAAGGAGATGGCTAAATCATATAGAGTATTTTATGATTTATCAGTTGAACTAGCCATTGCTCCTTCTTCTTCAACTTCACTTGGGTCCTCGGCTTCAAGTAAATTATATATACTCTCCCATGAAGTCTTTCCGAGGCCTACACAGGTAGTATCAAATATAAATGCCAATTTTACTAGTTCATCTTTTGTTACGACAGGGACCTTCACTTTCCAAGATTTCTTAGTCATTTTTTCTGAATTGGTGAGTTCAGACTCATTCTGCAAAATGAAATAGAAGGACGTAACAGTGGAAAAAACTTGTTCAAAGCTAATATACAACACATAAGACTAACAACAATTAAGCTACATATTTTTAATATATTAAGCTACCATGGATGAAATCCTTGAAGGATTCAACCATAACTACTTTCTTAATGAATTCCCGTAACTTCCAATGTGATATTTTAATTCCGTAATGACATGTCACATCACAAATTTATAACAATCCTTTTAAAATGAGTATTGTGACTTCCCAATTGACGATTAGCGATAATCGCATATCGCATATCAGGAGGTACGAGTGTTATGCTTAAATATTTCCTTTGCATATTTGTGATTGCGACTAATGGTGAGCTGTCATGGGAAGGCGAGATGAATTTTAAAATTAATAAATTGTTTTATTTTCTTTATCATTGATTTATAACTTTAACCCGCAAATGTTCGTAATAGCTCATATTTCACCTTTATCAAAAAGCACGCTTAATAATGAAATTGCATCGGAAGATTACAAAGGGGCTTTTGGAATGTGTTTTATGATTTCAACAATGCGTGATTGTGATCAGCTTATCACATTGGAGGATTTATATGAACACTTAGAGGGGTTTCTTGATAAGTAGTGATATGAAATTTCCGGTGGAGTTATCGCATTGGCGAATGTCAATGGAACACCTTAAGTCCAACATTTAAACAAAAGATTTGCGCGATGCGACATACTCCTTTTATAATTGTTTTATGATTTTATTATAATTTAAATTAGATCGGAACTTACCAAGAGGACTTTCATGGGTTAATTAGATTTTCACATTGCAATTGTTAATTAACTTATCCTAAAAGCAAAAGACCTATTATAATTTTTTTTCAAATGTTTTATTGATCTTATTGTTATTCTAAAGGGGACCCATTTCTTATTAAAGTTTTATATGAAATTTTTTGAAATGGGGAGGGTTGTTATATAGCACAACAATTGGCGATTCACTGGGAGAAACAATTATCTTTGGAAAATAGTGCAATATCTAAAACATTCTGAGTTTGGAAGCAATTGAGGATAAGGAAAACCATCTAAGAATAGCTAAACAAAAATTAACTCTGAATGAAATGACAATATTTTGTAATTTCTTTTACAATCTCTTAAAAATAAAAACATTTCAGGTTTTTTTTCAAGTTTTGATTGGTTGATAAAGATAAAGTAGGGGCTTTTCCAACTTAGCTTTTAAATTTACTCTTTTGTCACAGGTATTGCCTCTGCTGCCAGCAAACATCTATAGTCTTGGTAGGGTTACCTTTTAACCATAAATAATTCATTACCCCATCCATCTAATAGCATAACTTTTGAAAGATAAATTCAAAAAGATATGTTTACATATATTTTTTGTTTTTATATTCTTTAATTTTTAAAGATAAAAAGCCATTGTCTTGGTTTGTAGCCAGCTTATAACAATTCCATTCACTGGTTGTAATTGGACTGAACAAGCTAGCTCGTGGTGAGACCCCTTGTCTTATAATTATAAGCCATTACCCTGTTTTGACATGCAGTATTGGTAATGTCAGTTTAATTAGTTCCCTATGATCATGGTAAGTAGGCTCATGATGAGACCTCTTATCTTTTATATCAGCCAGATTTTAGAATTACACTGAAAAATCATAAACTTAGTGGATGGGGTGAATGAATTTCTCCTTAAGAGTTTATGGATAACAATTTTAGAGTTATGGATGCTAAGCTTGGAAAAGTTTTTACTTTTTATGAATAATCTCTCTTAAATTTAGTAAAAATTAGAATGATTTACAGTATTTTCAAGGTTTTCGAAGATTTTGCAAACTTTAAAGAGATTCCTAGAGTTTCATGTTTTATTCAACTTTCCAAAACTGTAATCATTTCCTTAAATTTTTCCACCTATTAAAAGCAAGTATTTACAATATCTCTTAAAGAGCTTTCTAATTAGTAAAGGCCAAGGGAAGATATTTACAACATTATTTCTAAAATAAACATGCTTGCATAATAATAATTAACAGTAAGAAGGGGTTACCTCCTTAAGAAAAGAATTTCTTTAAGATAAATCCATGATAGGAAAGAGAATCTCTCTTCCTGATAAATCTTGCGCAGGATGAACATGATAGCTATCTTCTCAATGATTTGAAATGATTCAGCCCACATCTTTTTGAGAAAATTTGGTATGTTTACCTTTATCTTCATGTGCTTTACCCCATTTAAACACAAAAATCACAATTTGTAAGTTGACGCGTAGACTGCATTCAACAAAATATTAATGAATGGTTGAATGTTAGCATGAGAATATTTTGGCCTTCTCTCTTTCTTCCTCTAATTTGAGGATTTGATCAAATCTTAATTGAATAGAGGAAGAAGGATTTTCTTCAATAAATTGTACTAGGGCCAGAGATGGGAGTGTTAAGTTTGAAGGTATTACAACTTTTTTCCCATACACTAAGTTAAAAGGAGAAGTACCTATTAAGGCTTTCTGAGTTATGCAATCTGCCCATAATGCAAATATCAAAGATTTATGCCAATTATTTTGATTTTGATCAACAATTCTTTTAATAATCTTAATGAGATTATTATTAGTTGTTTCTGCCTGACCATTACCTTGAGGGTAGTAATTTGCAGAATATTTTAATTTAAAACCTCTCTTAAGAGAAAATTCAAGTATATTACTTCCAGAAAAATAAGATGCATTGTCAAAAATAAGGGCATTAGGTACACCAAACCTGTTAAAGATGAATTGATCAATGAATTCAACGATTGCATCAGAATTTGCTACCTTTAATGGAATTTCTTCTACCCACTTTGTGAAGTAATCCACGGCTGTAAGGATGTATCTGTGTTTCTTGGAAGAATGTGGAACAATCTCTCCTATGATATCAAGCCCCCACTGTTCAAATGGTTGCTCAATGTTTATTAGTTGTAAAGGAAAGGCTGGTTTCCTTTGTCTCCCACTAGCAACTTGGCATATCTTGCATTTCCTGACATAATCATGGGCATATTTAAACAAAGTGGGCCAATAATATCTAGCATGTACGATTTTGTGAGCTGTAGTATCTCCTCCAAAATGTCCACTTGCTGGACCATCATGTAATTCCTGCAAAATCTTCTGTGCTTCAGTTTTTTCTAGGCATCTTAATAAAATTGAATCATATTTTATTCTGAATAACACATCATCAATGATTTCAAAGTGTTTTTCTTTAATCTTAAGGCACGTTTGTTTTTGTAACTGAAATTAGGGGGAGCATATCCATTTTTCAAGTAAAAGATCAGATTAGCATCCTGAGATTCAAAATTTACAATACTTATCTCGTTCACTTGAAAAGTCTTATTTGAATCTTCATGTTATGGAATATTAGAAGCTCCTTCTAATAACCTACAAAAATCTTGCCCTCTCACAATTTTCGCTAGTTTAATATCAATATCATAATCCTGTAAAGTTGTTACCCAATTAACTCTCTTTTCTCCTACTTCCCTTTGCAGTAGTAATTGTCTCACTGCAAAGAATGGGACTATTACTTTTGTGTGTGTTTTTAGGAGAAATGGTCTAAAGTGTTTGATAGATTTAAACAGAACAAAAGCTTGTTTTTCTACCTCAAAATAGTTAAGTTCAGCACCTTGTAAATTAGAATTGAAGAAGGATATGGGTGCTTCCACTTGCTGATCATTGATTTGTGTTAAAACAACAACATAAGATGTTTCAGTGGCTAAAGTATACAAAATAAAATGATTAGAAAAATTAGGAGTATTCAATGCAGGAGCATTAATAATTTCCTGTTTGATTGAGTCAAAGGCTTCTTTTTCGTTATGTCCCCATTTGAAAACTGATTTTTTCTTAATTATAGTTTGTAAAGGTAAGACTATATGAGAAAAATCAGGAACAAATATTTTTACAAAATTTATCTGTCCCAAAAATGATTGCATTGATTTCTTGTTATGTGGCAAAGGAATGTCATAAATCTCTTTTATCCTATCAAGATCAATATATATGCCATCTTTGGATACAATAAACCCTAAGAGTTTACCTTCATTAAGAGAAAAGAATGATTTCTTGGGATTTAGAGAAATCCCGTACCTTTTACATCGTTCAAAGATCTATTTTAAATCATGTAAATGATTGGCCCTTTTCTTGGAAAAAATAGTTATGTTGTCTAAGTAGACAACAACTAACCTATTGATCAAACCTTTGAAGGCTATATCCATGGCTCATTGGCAAATAGCTCTAGCATTTATCAGACCAAAAGGCATTTTCTGATAAGCATATGTTCCCCATTTAGTCCTGAATGTAGTTTTTAGTCTATCATTTGGATGCACCAGTATTTGATTGTAACCTGAAAAGTCATCAAGAAAGGACATTAACTGTGAACCAATTACTGATTGAAGTATCTGTTCCATTGTTGGTAATGGGAAATTATATTTTTGACTTGCCTTATTGAGATCTCTAAAATCAATGCAAATCCTAATATCACCATTCTTTTTCCTTATAGGTACCAAGTTTGAAAACCATTAGAATGTCTAACCGGGAAAATTATCTTAGCTTTTAGAAGTTTATTCAACTCTGCTTTGATTTGACTTTCCATATTTGGGTGAATTTCCTTAGCTTTTGTTGTACAGGTTTCTCATCATAAGTCATTGGAATTGTGTGTTGAATGATAGAAGTATCATAAGTTCTCAAATCTTCGTAATTCCAAGAGAAAACATTTTTGTATTTGTTTAATAGTCTAATGAAAGAAAATATTTCTTCTGATGTGAGTTCAAGTCCTAGATTGACATTTTGTGGTTTGGCCTCAGTGCCGAGATTTACTAATTTAAACCTTAAAGTAGAACTTTGAAGTTTTACATTAGTGACTTTCTTGAATATATCTTTGATATCATATAGATCTTCTAGCTTGATTACATATTTAGGAATAGAATTCTCATTTGGTCTCTGTTTGATTTGAAGATCATGATCGTTTTCATCAATAATCTGATCATCATAAGATTTTTCATAAGTCAAGAAATTTAAAATGCCTTCATCATGATTAAATACTCGCCAATTGGTGACATTGTTTGGGACAAATGGTTGAAAAATTAATTCAACTGAAAACCTGTTTGGACTATAATCCTCTGATGGAAGGAGCTTAGAAGCAACATTAGCTAATAAATCAGCTGTTGCATTCTGAGATCTAGGAATAGGAGAAATGTTAAATGCTAGAAAATGAGTTATGAGGTCTTGAACAAGGGATTGATAATGTTTGAGATGTCCTGCAAGGCAATGGATAGTGTTCCTTACCTGTTTGACGACAATCTTAGAATCACCAAATACTTTTAGATATTGAATATTTAGGCCTATTGCTTTATAGAGCCCTTGGATCAATGCCTCATATTCTGCAGCGTTATTGGTACACTCAAATTCTAGTCTACATGATAGCATAGTTTTTTCCCTTCTGGACTAACTAAAATACACCCTTCTCTTGCATCGTTATTGGATTTTGATCCATCAAAATATAAAGACCAAAATAAAGGCTTATCTACAGATTTATTCACAAGTTCATCAACAATACTAACACACCTTGAGGTATCAGTATGAGAGAAGTTTTCAATTTGTTATGTGATACTATTAACAGAAAAAGGTGATGGTTGAGCATTAAATTTCCAAAGAATGACTCAACCGAGTAATTTCCAAGAATGTTGTTATTGAAAGCTACAAGTTGGTTTTCTTGTTCAAACTCTATTACTGTATGAGTCATGTGTTTTTCCCGATCTATTTTGATTTGATTTGGTTTCCCTTTATAAGGAAGCCACATGTGAGACCAATCAGTGGAGATGTAACCATGTAGTTTCTCAGACCAATCCCTGCTGAGAATTAAACGATAAAACTCAGGGATGTCAACAATCAATATATCAATTATTTGAACTACTCTGGGATCAGATGATAACCTAATGGTGACTGAATTAATCTCTCCTAAAACTTGCACTTTAGTTTTATCTAACTAAATGATATGGACTGCCGATTTCTGGGGCTCAATGTTTAATTTCGAGCAAATTGAGGCTAGCATTATGTTTGATGAAGCCCCTAAATCCATTAGGCAGTTATGCAGATTTCTGTTATAGATCTCTTAAGTCAAGAGAGAAGGAGAAATATGAGAATTAGACCTATCTCCGATCAAAACAACATCAGTAGCATCGACTTTATTTGATGGTGGTTTACCTGACCCTTTATCCGCCTTGGATAATACAAAATTTGGAAGAGGAGAAGAAGGTACCACAATCAACTCTTTAAGTAGCAATTTTTGTTGATGTTTGAGCTTGCTAAGTTCATACAAATAAATATTTGCTCGAGTCTTCTTCATGTCTTCCACAATGTTGTAATCCATAGAGTCAGAGACTACTAATGTTTTAGATGATGAGGGTGGATTGGAGGATGATGGTTGATTCTGGGTAGGTACCGTTGGAGTTTTCTTCATGGGAGCTTTGTCTTTGGTAACAGGGCTTGAATTTTTCTTCTTTGGATTTGTTTGAACATGCTTTGCTACATTTTTACTTCTGGTATTTACTGGGAGAGATTCCTGTTCACTTTCATTATCAGAGTTGGGCAATATAAAGTCCCACATCCCATGACATTCAACTATTTCATCTTCTTTCGTTTCCTCCGATGATAAAACAGTGTCTTCATCTTCATCGTCATCTAGATTTGATTTTGCATTAGATATAGCATTAGGTGATTTTGATTCAGTTGACTAATTTATTTTGAAGTTCCTGAATGGTTTTTTAGTAGAGGTTTTAGCTACTTGCTTCTTTATTTCCACCATTTCATTGGACATAGTCTTCAGAACTTTTTGCAAACCTTCCATGTCATATGGGTCTTTAGCTTCTTTCTTTTCTGAATCATCTTTAAAAGTAACTTTTTTTGGACTTTCTTTCTTCAAGAGAATTTTTATTTTCCAAAGCAATTATATGTTTTTCAACAATGATCGCTTCTTTCATATTTTCTGCTAATGTGGGTTTGGCAGCCCTATCAACGAAGATGGCTATATTTGAAGGCAAGGTAGAAATATACCATTCACTTCAGAATTCTTCACTAGGCTTGGATGTAGCAAGAATTTTATTTAATAGCTTATTAAATCACGAGTTGAAGTCTTTAATGGGTTCCTTTGACTCAAATTTAATATTGGAGAGATCATCAATTAATGTCACTGTGGACCTATCATCTCTAAACTTGGTTTTTAAACTGCTCTTGAAAAGCATCCCAGCTATTAATGGATCCTGGTGGTAATAAAAAATACCATGTTCCAGCTGCTCCTTGTAGAGTGTATAGGAAAAACCTAACAAAAAAATATTCTTTTGTTACCCCATTTAAGTTTATTGACAACATAAAATTGTTTATGTGTTCTTCTGCTAATATGCCAATGTTAGGATTAAACTTTGGCAACCATTTTTCACGATGGGCTGGTAATTGAATTAAAGGTGCAGGCATTGCAACTACTCCTGGATTTGTTCATGGCCTTGGTTGTGGTTTATTATGTGCCATTGTCAAACTAACAATAGAAGAAGGTGAGGATGTAGTTGAAAGTGATTGGGTAGAGGATGTCAGAGTACCTATACCCTTATGGACTATGATATTGAGTTGGGGAGTTGATGGATGACTTTGCAATGGTTTAGATGGAATGGATGATGAGGAAGAAAGAGTTTCACTCTCAGACTCTAAAGGTGTCTTCTTAGCTCTTTTTCTACTTGGCAGAGGAAATTCAGTTGGTGGAATGCCAGGCTTTTCACTCTGGGAACTTGTAAGAGGCTGAGATGGAATATATTGCGAAGTCACACTGCCTTGGGATAACTCAGACTGTTCTTGGGATATTGAAAACCCTTGGAGTTTATGAATCAAGGTCTGAACTTCAGGGGGTTCAAGAGAAGAATCGTCAGGTGTGTTTAAGTTTTCAGTAGTGAGTGTTGTGTTTTCCTTTTCAACTTCTTGCTTAGAAAAAGGAGATTTAGAATGCAAAGGAGAAGTTGGAGGATATTGTGAGGGTTTTTTACTCTTAGAATGGCCTATGGATTTGGATTTACTCACCATTCACAGTTTAGGCCCTCCTTCTAGAACCAAAAATGTTGATGCCTCTTAAATCCTAGCACCAGCATTTGGGGATAACCACCTGGTCCGGACCTTAGTACAACTCCTTTTCCGTTTGGTGTGGTGGTTCCGACTAGATAATTATGGAACCGGTTTCCCTTAATGAATGGTTTAATGGATGGTTATTTTGTAATGTATAATGGAGAGGGTGAATGTTTTAACCTATAACTCAAAATAGACAAATATATTTATATAACCCAGGTATTCTGTAAACAATGCGATTTCTGATTATTTCTAGTAGACAAATAATCATATAGATGGCTTACTTATCAATAGAAAGATGCACTCCAATGATTAATTCATTTAAAAAGTTAAACGAAGTAATAATAAAAGCATATCGCATTCATAACAATGGATATCGCTGACATACATCTTCAAAGGATAACAATTCTAAATCTTCAGAAATGATATGATAAAGAATTATTTGAAAAAGCATACATATATATATCAACAATAGCAACTTTAAAAGAAATGCTTCATCACATAAGGAAATAAGACAAAAACAGTGATAGGAATACCGCATTATTATAGACATTTTTGGGCACTGCAACCCCAATCATAAATGTCCATAAACCAAGGGCTCCTAAGTCCCTAAAAGTGTTGCTTCACACCCTAAAAGAACAAGGTCAGCTGATTACATC